>JAMZAV010002538.1:0-90858 GCA_024449915.1 Sweltsa coloradensis
CCAACACAATCCCTCTCGTCCAACTCTAGACGGTTCCTCTTCTCTCTCGTCCAACTCTAGATCTTTTTACATACATAATCTATATCGCAGTCTCTCAACCCTGTGTGGAGGAAATAATAAGCTAGTCCCAAGCAGGCAGCCACCAGCAGCCACCAGCACTCTTCTCTCTCGTCCAACTCTAGATCAGTTAGCTGCTGGTGGCTGCCTGCTTGGGACTAGCTTATTATTTCCTCCACACAGGGTTGAGAGACTGCGATATAGATTATGTATGATAACTGATCTAGAGTTGGACGAGAGAGAAGAGTGCTGGTGGCTGAAGGTGGCTGCCTGCTTGGGACTAGCTTATTATTTCCTGTGTGTTCTGCCAGCGGCTCGCCCGGGCCGCCTGCCCTGCTGGAAATAGTACAGTGCCAGCTTCACACCACTCAGTCTAGGCGCGCCTCATTCACACGGTCTGTCTGTGTCAACCCGGCCGAAGAGAATATTATTGTAAAAAGTTCGTTTCATTCGGGTGAAAACGTCGATTTAGATAATTGACATCGTTACAGAACGCTCAACACAAATAACAATGGTGACAATACCACAGATAATCGATGTCACTGAAAATATGACTATAGTTGTTCTGCTTTCTTGTTATTTTTTGTTTTAATTGTGTTTCTTATTAATAAGACCTACCTTATGAAAGATAGAAATATAGGAAATATCTTAAATTAAATTTTGATATTTTAAATATTTTAATGTATTTTAGGTTTAATGCAATTTCAATGTTAAATTTAAGTGTTGTATTTTCATGTGTCCCCTTTCTTCAGAAAATAATGGGAATTTTAAAACAGATTTGGTTTCGCCCTTCTTCTTTATTTCTTTGTTTCTTTCTTTCTTTAATTATTTATTGATTTTACGTCTATCCTATTCAGTTACAAAACTGTTTTACAAAGGAAGACAACGAAATAAATCTAATTACATTAATGCAGACACAACAATGAACTACAGTTAAGAAAAGTTTGAAAAAGTAACATTACAACATCAATTTCGTTTTTTAATAGTTTTTGAAAGGGGATAAAAAACTATATTGGTGTAAAACTATATATAAATATATATAGTTACCACGCGGAAGGTAGAGTTAACCCACCCCTTTCATTGCCTGATTTAGGTTTATGAAATAAATGGGTAAACTGTTAAGGCTATGTGATTGCAATTGTTGCAATCACTTCCCCGACTGAGGATTTATAGATTTGCCAAGATCATCGGTAAGTTAAGCCTGAGAGTGAGAATCCTGTTCGATCTTTGGTCTGAATCAAATGTTTAAATCTTACAATATAACGTTTTATAAAGCGCGGGCTCATGGTTCAACCAGCCAAACTCAACTCAGGCAAGACAACAGTGACTGATAATATGTAAATCAATTTAGAAATTACCAAATCCATCTCAGCGGGGTATCGAACCCCGGTCTTCGTAGTTCCGGGTGACCAGGGTTCGATGCCCCGCTGAGATGGATTTGGTAATTTCTGGCTTGATTTCCATATAACCAATTACACATTCGAGAGTGTTTCTTGATTAATAAAATTGAGAAAGAGTGACTGGTTGATAAACGCTGTTTAATTTATCTATTGTTGTTATATTATGTTATTGCCTTTATCAAGAAAATGATTCTCTTTCGTAAACTTGAATTCAAGAATGTGTATTTAAATGAAAACTTGTAAAGCAGGCTTATAATTTGAAAACAATGTAGCAGTCTATGTTCAAGTAACATATGGCACCAACAATAAAAACAAAAACAATACAGGTTTAGTAACGTTTGGCGTTGTGACCCCTAGCGTAGTTGGCACGAGCTTCGGTACGTTGAGCCGGAGGTTCTCGGTTCAATCCCCGGTAAGGACAAAATATATCCACTCCATTATTATGCACACACATAGCTGTATGTACTCTATTGTAATATGCATTTTAGACCAAATACACAATTTTATATATTGTAAGAAATTGAGATGAAAATAAAATTAAACCCGAAAAAGACGGACTAAATAAACGAAATACTTTTACAACAGACATCATATTTCAGCAGATAAATCACTTTTGATTTTTGTCACAGAAAATCTGTCTACAGACAACCGTGACCGACTAGCTTAGTAGGTTGGCCCATGGGATGTGATAAAAGTCATCGAAAGTAAACAAAAAACATGAATGTCAAAAAATATATACTAAATAAAAACAAATACAAATAATTTACGAAAGAACGTAACGTAAGAAAAACGAAAATATAATTATGACTGATTTATTAGAGCTAGACAATCTCAATATGAGCTCGCCCTACGCGCATTGCATTCGCTATCACACGCGCCCTACACCACTCTACACCACCCTACACCCTAGACACTACCCCCCTACACCACCATATACTCTAGACACTACCCCCAACACCACCTCCACCTCACGCGCCCCTCAAGTCTAAACCGCCCTCATTGCCGCGAGCTTTCCACCGAGTTTTGTATTCCGAACTTATTTCCTTCAAATGAAATCCGTTGATTAAATCTACTCGTCTCAAATGTACACGCTTGTAATCCTGATTAAAACCGCGTGGTGTTCTGTTTCCGCGCTGTTCTCTGCAACGTGGTAATCAGGGCGATCTCTTATTTCACCGACACGAGGCTCGGAGGGAACGAACACGATCAACACAACACGCAGAACGGCGAGCATAATGCGTATGAATCCTAGCAAGTGAACGGGTGAGGTTAATATTATTATTTCAACTTTGCAAATGAAACTAATATTAGGGTAGAGGTTTGATTGATTGATTTATGTTAATTGCTTAACGTCTCCATTATTGCATTATTGCTATTCGATACGATGAGTTGTGATATATATTAGGGTGAAGGACAATTTAAAAAAACAATGCCTTGGACGGTATTAGAATCCGTGTCCACGTCCTAGTGTCATACGCCTGGACCAGCGCCTAATTAATAGTATGTGACACCGCGAACGTCTTTGGTGCAATATATATTTTTAAATCTATTTGTTCTTATGTGATGACAAAAAAGTTTGTATATCAATCATGGCATTATGTTTTGTTTTCCCGTTTTTGGGTGACAATTCTAATGTACCAAGTTTTATGGCAAAATTCTGCAAAAGTGATTTAATAATAATTTTAGTTTTTTTATTTAACTTTTGTTTGTTTACTTTTTGCGGTCGGGTAAGTGGTCCGTATGGTCATTATGCAGTATTGCTTTTGACCAAGTGTTGTTGATTGTCACATAATTCAATAATAGATTTCTATACGATTTTAAGTATCCTTGAAAGACTAGTTCACGGTTCACTTATTTACTATATATCTAGCAATGTTGAGATAAATGATAATTACAATAATTCATGGTTTTACTGTGAATAAACGAACACTTTATTTACAAGGAGATTGTTATGAGATGTGATTATGAAAGATATTATTGATATGGTGATGATACTAAAAAAATACATGTAGCCATTACAAACTCAAAGCCATTACTTTCAAAGCAACTTACCATAATTACCCATGGAGTATATTATTACGTACCCCAGCTAAGTTCATCACCATTATCTCTGATTGCCTTGATGATCTCCCACGTGACATCCTCATCTGTGATGGCCGAGTATGAGGTGATTCCAGATTCTGGTCACCCGACGTGTCAGCGCACGAGCTAATTAGCGGACGAGACGAGAGAATTCCGAGCACACATCAGCTCATTGCACCGCGGACCGTGCGTTTTAATCTAATTCCACTTGGACCGGTAATTGGCAATTACCATGCCATCCCTAATTAAAAGACCGCAGTAATATATGGCTACCGCGAGGCCAGTTTTAACACCATCAGGCATTAAACTGAAAGCTTTATTCAAATACCTACATCAGATTATGGTAATACAGTAATCCGGTGGGCTGTCTCAAAGTGGTTCAAGCAATTGAAATGAAAAATCAAGGCGGAAAATAGCGTGCATGCAATGTTGTGAATATTAACCCATTGTGGCGGTTTGTCGATCTACAGCGTACATAATATTTGTATACTATTCTTTAAAGACAAATAATAAAACAAACTTTTGTTTGTTAAACTAGCAACTGAATAAACACTCTCAATTCTGCTATTCAAAATCTAAAAAATGAGGTGTTAATCAACAACTGTCATGCAGGAGAATCATAAGTAAACAAAATACACAAATAATAAATCTTACCTTGTACTAGGGAAACGCCAAAGTCGTTGTTAGACGAGTGAGTGAGCCA
The DNA here is from genome assembly GCA_024449915.1 of Sweltsa coloradensis. Classification (NCBI taxonomy): domain Eukaryota; kingdom Metazoa; phylum Arthropoda; class Insecta; order Plecoptera; family Chloroperlidae; genus Sweltsa; species Sweltsa coloradensis. Next base: position 4,243 of record JAMZAV010002538.1, read on the forward strand.
TGTGTTGAGTACCCGGTAACATTCCTTTTCTTCCCCCTACCTTAGGCCTCCATAGCCTATCATAGGCTACAGTGGAGCATTATGGCCTAAACTATGACCTAAACTTAAATACCCTATTATTTATACGAATATTATAATCAAACTTAAATGCAAATGTTCCCGCGTACTCAACACATGACTCTCTCACTCGTGTAACAACGACTTTGGCGTTTCCCTAGTCGAGTTGGCTAAAGCGCCCTTATAGCCGAAATGTGAGAGAAGTGGATTCAATGGTCGGGAAAGATTTTGTAATTTCTGGATTGTATTTTAAAAATTATTAAACATGTTTTGAAATGCATATTATAACGCAGTGTAGTCTTATCATCTGTGACAATACTATAAAAAACATAGCCAGTACAAAATACGTGAAAATATTGCAAGGTTTACTCAATCTACGAGCGGAATTTGGGGGTACCTTGACTTCCAACATTCGATTAACCTTGGACACGGCATTTCACAGCCAGGTAAATAACAAACAAAAAATATTATTTCAAAATGAAAACCATTGTCGTTAAAATAATTCCTATACATTTCAACGTATTTTTCAGTTTTTTATTTCTTGCAGGTTTAAATCGCAACAGATTGTGCTCATTTTGTTAGCAGTTCTCAGTTACCTGGTCACGGATGTCTGTTTAAAATTTCAGCTCAGTCTATTTGGCCGTTCGGCCGTATGGGACTGGACAGACAGACAGACATTTAACATTTAACATTTAACATTTAACATTTAACAGAATTAATCACGACCAAGGCCCGATCGAGTAGCGTTGTAGACTACGTTCGCTGCGCTCACTCGTCTAATAATCTTTTGGTTGGAGCACAAAAATACAATCATAACAATAAATATGTATTTTGGTGGAGGTGCCGGTTTGGAGCACAAAAATACAATCATTAATATAACTAGGAAAACGCTTAAGTCCCGCCGCGTTGTTGGATGAGCGTAATTGGTGCATTGAGCTGCCATGGTTGTGTGCGGATTTTCTGTTGTTCTGTGAAAAAATCATAACTAAATTGAAGATTTTTTAAAATTAAATTAAATTTAAAAAAATAACTTTTTTTTTAAATTATCGTAATTTAAAAAAAAAGGAAAAAATTGTAATTTTGAAATTTTCATAAGAAATAATTATTCGATTACGCACAAATTTTACAAGAATACATTAATTTATAAAATTAAGGTTCTGTGAAAAAATCATTACAATTGGATATGATATTATGAAAAAGAGACTGGAAAACTTTTTAGAAAAAACACAATTTTTCTACACTCGCCAATATGGCTTCCGCAAAAACTCGAACACTTCAACTGCAGCTACTGACTTAATAACGGACATACAACTTCAACTTGACAAAGGTAATTTCTCTGCTGGTGTTTTCCTAGACCTTAGTAAGGCTTTCGATACCGTCAATCACAACATACTACTCGACAAACTGGAAAAAGCAGGGATACGAGGCATACCCCTAGAATGGTTCCGAAGTTTTCTCTCTAATAGGAAGCAATTCGTTAGTTTATCCAACACCCACAGTGAACATAAGGGAATCTCGATTGGTGTTCCCCAGGGATCAGTGCTCGGACCAATCCTTTTCCTCGTATACATAAATATTTTAGGTAATTTGAAACTAAGAGGTACTTTGAGACTTTTTGCTGATGACTCATCCATTTTTTATTTTGGCCCCGAACTGCAAAGCCTTTTAGAAGATATGCAATATGACCTCAACATACTGTCTAATCTACTAAAAATAAACAAACTGACCCTTAATGCCAATAAGACAAATTACATGATAATATCAACTATTCAGAAAAATCGAGCACATAATAACGTAATATCTATTGACGGCGTCCAAATTTCTGAGGTAAATTTTGTAAAAGTTTTAGGACTCTATATCGATAAACACCTCAAATGGGATGTTCACATCTCTAATATCTCCAAAAAGTTTCCCCAGTCGTAGGTATACTCTACAAAAGGTCTACCTGTATCCCACGCAGCGTAAGAAGGGTAATTTATTTCTCCCTGATACATTCACACCTGCAATACTTGAACATATTATGGGGCAGCGCATATCAAGTACATCTACAACAACTAAAAGTCCTCCAAAACAGAGCAATTAAAAACATATATAATCTTCCGTATAGAAACACCAACAGAATCACTCTATAAAAGCTACAACATACTCAACATTGAACTCATAAATAAATATGAAAACTGCACCATGATTTATAAATATTCTCATGCACTTATTTACACATCCAACACTCTAAGTCAGCAAAAACATAACTATAATACTCGGACCAGAGGGAACCTCTACCTTAATCCAGTACACACTAACTATGGGAAAAACTCAATTAACTTCAGGGGTTACCAAATATATAATGAGCTCCCAGACAGCATTAAACTTATCGACGCAACAAGAGGCATCTCAACGTTCAAAACAAAGCTGAAAGAATGGCTCCTAAAAAAAACACTAAACAATTAAATTTTCTAGATTTTTTTCAATATTACCTTTAGATGTTTAATATATATATTTCCTTCCATTGTCTGGCTTCCCACTCTATAAGGCAATGTATAGTGCACCAAAAATGTTTGACTGCAAGAATTGTTCATAATATCTGATCTTAAGTAATTATAAGTACTCTAAGAACTATAATAATTAGCCTATAGTCTGATCTTTGTGAGTGCATCAGTATCTTCTACTAGTATTATCTCTTAGTCTTAAGTGTTTCTTTTAATTCTAGGCCAAGGAATAATGCCTTGATCTCGTTTCTTTTGTTTTGTTTTGTTTGTATGCCAATAGTTTTTATCTCTAGCCTTAGTCCTACATCTCTCTTGATCTCCTCGATCTCCACAAACCCTACTATCCGTCAAAAAATCTTGATAATCTTACAGTAAAAGCCCCCTCCAGCGAGACACTTATCTCATTGGGGGCTAATAACCAAATTTGTACCTTAAATGTATTTTCTGAAAATAAAGAGATTTGAACAATGAACATGTAGGTGTTATTTGCCAAAGAAATTTTAAAAATCGAAAAAAGTCGTAAAATTGTGATTTTTATGAGAAATAATTTTCCGATTGTGCTCAAAAACGTGGCAGTTCTAAGTTCAGAGATTTCGAAGACCTCCATAAAATTTCATCGCAATCGGAGTATCGGTTTAGCCGGAATCGTGTTAACAAACAGACAAAATACATAGAAAAAAAAGAAAAAAAAAACATTCCGGATTTTTTTCTCCAGTGTAGTGAAATGGAACCAAAAAAATAATAAAATATGTATTTTGGTGGAGGTGCCGGGCTGGAGCATAAAAATACCTTTTGATTCAATCGTAGCCACATCCAACAATGAATATATCAGCAAATATGATAACGATTGATGTATAAGTCCTTACCCTCTAGGGAAAACTCCCTCTTATTCGGGTGAATATAACACGCAAAATGTATGAAACTAAAATGTCGCGGGACAGGGCGCCTTTAGTAAAAATGGGATTAATTTTGCCTAGTTAAATTTATTGAATCATAAATCAGGAACTGGTGAGGAATAATAATATATTAGTGCTATATATAGTGATTAGTGCTTATATTAATTTTCCGTTAGATTCGCTCGGCCAAGAAGCATCTGACGTATGTAACTTTGCAAAGTTGTCAATAAAGCATACACATGCACCCTACGTTCATAGATTTTACAAATTTGGTCTAAATTAACTATAAAAAAATCGCGAATATATAGTCAATTTTGAACTTTTAACAAGATCAAAATTCGCGGAAACTAGTTTGTTGTTTTATAAATTGTTTAAAAACAAATTTTAGAAATGTGTTTCTGTAGGCTTTAGCTCTATATTTCCAGTCAGCCGAGCGAACAGCAATTTGCCAAAACGTATGTCCTATACTCTCTTAATCAATAACTTGTGGATTTGTGATCATCGTTTCATCCTTTGCCCCTTGAATTGAGAAGTTTGTGTTGTGTGTGTGAGAGAGAGAGAGAGAGAGAGAGAGAGAGAGAGAGAGAGAGACCGGAGAAATATATTTACCTGGGAAGCATCTAAATGTTTTTGACTTGGTAAGTAGATGTACAAACTCCAACACGTCCTTTATTGACCCCCTCCGTCCCCCCTCCCACTCCCCACCCCCTCTCCAAGGTATAGTCGTATATAACAAGTAAGGAAAATGAAAAACACAAAATGCTTGCGCACTTGTGTAACGGAGCCGACTATACTAATAAAATAATCCGGACGCTGTTTTCTGTTTAACATTTTCTCATGACCAAGGACGAAACCGAAAGATCTTTACTAAGCCAAGTTCGGAATGCGAGAGTGAGAGAAAAAAAGAGAGAGAGAGAACTTTTCTTCAAGCTCAAGTAAAAGTGGACGACAAACTTCCCCTTGCCAACTCTGTACACGCACCGCGTCCCCTTACACCCTACCAGCTAAACTTTGTACATCTAACCCTGCTTTGATAATTAGATAATCTAATATTTGAAAGTCCGTGTTCATTTTCTTTATGAACACAGTATGAAGCTGAGATAAGCAAATATATGTTATATTAACCACACAGCTCGATAAAGAAATTACAGGTACCAATTTCTGCGTAGTGTACTATATATTCAACTCCCACGTAATAAAGACAATACTATTTTATAGTTGCAATATAGTTAATTTTTTAGTTCTTAGGTACAACAACTTTGACAATCTTATCCGGTCTTACATTTTCAATCGTCAATACAACTTTGAACAACTGAGCGAAAACACATGGGCGATAATTTATGGATTGATTTACATTAAAAATAGCAACAATGATTAGAGGGTAAATGTATCAACACATTTTACTTGTATTGTTACTTCTCATTAATTGACATTGTATACGACATTCTAGACTTTCGTTGTTGATTTGTGAAGTTATGATATAAAATTAACGGTCAGTCCATATCGGACTTTGTCTCGCAATCGCGACGTTTCGCCAAAACTACACTTGGCCTCCTCTAGTGATCTCTAGAACTGTTGCCGGGCTTCCTGCACTGCGAAACTACTTTATCGACTCAACAACCTAAAAACAAGAAGGCGGTGAATTGAAACGAAGCAGGCGGTGAAAAGCAAAGAGCTTCGAGACACAGAAGAAACTCTGTGCTAAAATTACGACAGCTCTCATCTCCAGCCAGAGACAAACAACACAATAACAGTTATAAATAGTGTTTACGTGGGTTAGCAAAATAGTACTATTTACATACGCACACAAATGTGTTGGCTCTACGGCAATCACCGAAGATAAAGTCGTGGTTATTAACTTGAGAACGCCACTTATTAGAGCAATAAGAAAGAAACATGACATTTGTAAAGACAGTTTAACAGAAACTAGCAAATAATAAAATGTGGTCGTCAATTTTTAGACATTCTTTGAGAGCTATGGCGTTTTTCATAGTTACAAAATCAACTTGTACAAATAAATTGAAGTGTACAATAAATGTAATTGGCTAGCTCCGTTTCAAAATGTAAATGCAATGATTTTCATGGTATCCTTTGTAAATCACTTTTTTAACTGAATAGTATGGACGTTAAATAAATAAATAAATAAATAAATAAATAAATAAATAAATAAATAAATAAATGATAAATAAATAAATAAATAAATAAATAAATAAATAAATAAATAAATAAATAAATAAATAAATAAATAAGGGAGAGTCTCACGGGAACCAAAACCTAAATGATCCAAATCTCACGGGATCCAAATGTGCTTATTTAAAAATAATATTTTAATTGTGAATTTATTCTGTCTCACGGGAACTAAATCCTAAATGATACAATTCTCAGGGGATCCAAATTTTAGTTTGGATCCCATGAGATTTGGATCAAATGGGATTTGGATCCCATGGGACAAATATATTTTATTTATTTGGATCCCATGACACAATTATATTCGATTTATTTGGATCCCATGAGACAAATTAATTCTATTTATTTGGATCCCATGAGACAAATATATTCTATTTATTAATAATTAGCTGGAAAATACGATTTTATTATCGTCTCACGGGAACTAAATTCATGGTCATTGCAGTTAGCTCCACCCTCAACAATGTGTATAAACTATTGTCTTCATGAAAATTCACCAGATCTGTTGGCAGAAAAATATTGCAAATCCGGTTACCAGCGCGAAATTTGGCATAGAGGTAGATATAATAATATCAGAATTAAAAATAAGCCGGGAGGAATATACATGCTTCACTCTTAAAATCCCCTAAATCATCCCCTAAAATTGAAATAATTCCTAGCTCGAACCCAAAATATTATTTTTGATTCAAATTACTAATTAAAATTGTGTATAGATGTGGATTCACCCAATCAACCCATTATTATCTCCTCAACTACATTTTTTCAACTCCCACCCCTATAATAGTTTATATTATTACTACCTTGATTTTCAGCACTCGCCAGTGAGGCACCTTGAGCAATCAATATGAAATTTGGCACGAAGTTACATTATAATCTGAAAAATATAATCCGCCGGGAGGCAAGCAATATTTTACCCCTATTGTTCCCTACCATCCTTAACATTAGGTTTGGTTTTATTTGATACAAATTGAATAGGTATTTCAAATGCTTATTAAAATTATGTGTCAGTATATTCAAGACAAGTCCAATTAACAAAACATTCATTCCAAAGCCCAAATTTGTCCACCCCCACCCCTAATAAATATATTTTTAGTGACAAACACTGTAAAGTAAGTTACCAGCATGAACTTTGGCATGGTGGCAGATAACAATGTAAGAATTAATACTCCGTTGTGAGGCAAACGATATACCACCCCTATCTGCCTTCCATCCATTACACTTGGGAAGGGTATTACAGGTGGTATTCTAAACATTATTGAGTATTGATATTATTCAATAAAATTACCTTTTAACATTTTTCGGTCCAATCAACCAAATCTCCCTTCCACAAACACGTTTTATCCAACCCCAACCCAAATAGTAAATTTTCCTGACTATAGCACTCTAAGACATTTTTGAAATTATATCACTCGATATGTGAACATAATTCGTTACTAAAATTTGTAATAATAATAAGACATTTTAATTGTTTCATTGACGTCGACAATCCTGACTGAAACATCTACCGAAGAAAATTTTAAACCTTTTCGTCTCTCGTCAGCCATGTTTTAGGATATAAAACAATGGTTTTGATTTACGACGATTCCCAATCTAGGTACTCCAACACTAACAGGGCACCGCAGTCAAGTAGCGGTGCGCTAGTACACTCAGGCACCTTATATTGCTACCAGAGGTGGAGCGTTTTAGGTATAACTTAAACTAAACAATTAAAAAATATACAATTTAATACAATACAAAAAAGTTACCTATACAAATCATTAAATACATGAACAAGTAGGGCCAACTATAAAATCATCCAGCCATCATGGAATGTGAAATGAAATTGAAAACTACCACAACCGGGGGTAATTAGGTACATGACAACACAAGCCAATTTTAATTTGGGTACGAACTTTCCTTCGTAGTTAAAAAAAAGGAGGTTGTAACACGCTCAAAATCAGTGTGGTTCAATATGTCGTCTAGTGACTAATTCGTCGGTATTTTGTAACAACGATTTTTACCAAAACGTTGGCACTACAAGGTTCAAACCTCACATGAACGTGAAGTAATTTTTGTATACAAACATTTTAAAGATAAATTTAAAAGGGTTAAGTTTAAGTTGTCGAAATTGAAATTCTTATATAAGCCTATTTAAGCTTTTTCAGGGTTTACAATTTTGTTTATTGTTTCTATTGCTCGGCCTGTTGGTAAAAATTTCATATTATCACAACCCTTGTGAAACCACTAAGTAACTCTAGTCCTCTAGCTGGGCGACAATTAGGGTTCAAATTGCCACCAATTTTTTAAACTATGAATGAATTTTTAATTAATTAGCAATTCAATAAAGAAAACTAAACTTGTGATATCCCACATGTACAAAAAATTGAGAAAAAAAATACATCCCCTACAGCCTACAGCGTTAATCTTTTTAACTTTTAATAAAACACTCCGAATTGAGGACACTTTTATGTTGCTTGACAACTCAGATGTAAGGGAAACTCAGTGCGACTATAATTAGAAGGATTACTTGCCTTGTACCAGTATTGAGAGAGCGGAGACCGTACCAGTACTGTTGATGTTCACGAGAATTGCTACCATCTTTTTTTTTAAACGACTTCAATGTGTAATCGTTTAAACCACTAACAAACTACAACGGCACTGATCTCGGCTTACTACCACCATGCAAATCATCTTTACGTTTGCATATTCTGTTTGCAACTGATCATGCAATGCTATGATGATAACTGTAAAGCAACAGACGCAGTGGACGATATACCTGAACAACACGATCATGGCTGGTCGGTAACACCAGATTGTCTTCTCTACACGTGACCCGAAGGCTACGTGCTCACAAATGAGTTGATGCTGGAAACGCAAACGATGGATCCGATGTTGAAGATGATCCTAGAGACATCGAAATTAAAACAGCAAGATACGTTGTTGAGAGTGAAGATATACGAAGATGGACTTGAATTCACAACAACAACAACACACAACAACAACACAAATTTCATACGAATATATAAATCATTAAATTAAGGTTCTGTGAAAAAATCATTACAATCATAATCGGATAAGTCAAATAATGTTTTTAAAAAATCGAAAAATCGTAAAAAATGCGATTTTCATGTAAAATTATTTTTCGATTTCGCTCAAATTTCACAACAATATATTAATTCATGGAATAAAGGTACTGTGAAAAAATCATTACAATCGTATAAAGCATGTAGGTGTTATAAGTCGAAGGATTTTTTTTAAAAATCGAAAAAAATCTAAAAATTGGGATTTTCATGAGAAATAATTTTTCGATTGCGCTCAAAAACGTGGCAGTTCTTAGTTCAAAGATTTCGAAGGTCTCCAGAAAATTTCATCGCAATTGGAGTATCGGTTTAGCCGGGATCGTGTTAACAGACACACAAAAATACAAACAGAAAAAAAAAGAAAAACATTCCGGATTTTTTTCTCCAGTGTAGTGAATGGAATCTTCGCTTCGCTCATCCAAAAAAAGCGTAAAATTGCGATTTTCATGAGAAATAATTTTTCGATTCGCTCAAGTCTCACCCGAGTATATTAATTTATAAAATTAAGGTTCTGTGAAAAATCATTACATTCGGATAAAGCATGTTGGTGTGCAGTCATTACGTTTATTACAAAAACGAAACATGTTAAATTTCATATCTACAAAATCGATGATCAGATTTTGGAAAGAGTCACGAAAGTCAAGGATTTAGATATCTCATGATCTTTCATTTTCGAATCACCTTTCTAACATTATTCCAAAATCATTTAGATTGCTTGGTTTCTGAAGACGAAACTGCTCAAAAGAATTCTCCAAAACCACCATGCGAAAGTTGTACCTCTCTCTTGTTAGGCCTCATTTAGATTATGCTAGCTCTATTTGGAACCCATATCAAATCACCAAAATTCATAATGTAGAAAGGGTCCAACAGTGTTTCATTGAACATCAATGTATAAAAAGTAACATTCTGTATCATAGAGTAGATTATGCACAACTTCGTAAAGATGCTAACCTTTTGACATAAGAAAACCGAAGGAACTGTTCTGACATGGTTTACCTTTACAAAATTGTAAGTAATTGGATGAGCGTAGCGAGCGAAGCGAGCGAAGCGAAGATTTCATTTCACTACACTGGAGAAAAAAATCCGGAATGTTTTTTTTTTTGTATTTTTATGTGTCTGTTAACACGATTCCGGCTAAACCGACTTTCCGATTGCGATGAAATTTAATGAAGGCCTTTGAAATCTCTGAACTTAGAACTGCCACGTTTTTGAGCGCAATCGGGAAATTTTTTCTCATAAAAAACGCAATTTTGTGATTTTTTCGATTTTTTAAAAATTTCTTCGACTTACAACACCTACATGCTTTATCCGACTGTAATGTTTTTTTCACAGAACCTTAACTTTATGAATTTAGATATTCGTGTGAAATTTGAGCGTTATCGAAAAATTATTTCTCATGAAAATCTAAATTTTACGTTTTATCTTCTTTTTTAAAACAATTCTTTGACTTATAACACCTACATGCTTTATCCTATTGTGATGATTTTTTCACAGAACCTTAATTTCATGAATTAATATATTCGTGTTAAATTTGAGTGCAATAGAATAATTATTTCTTATGAAAATTGCAATTTTTACGATTTTTTTCTTTTTTAAAAATTACGATTAATTAAAAAATTAAGTTAATTTTTTATTTAATTAAATTTAATTTAAAAATATCTTCGACTTAGTAATGTTTTTTTTTACAGAACAACAGAAAATCCGCGTAACACATAGCAGCTCAATGCACCAATAACGCTCATCCAACAACGCGGCGGGACTTAAGCGTTTTCTTAGTTTAACAAACACTAGTTCAATTCTTGGCAAATTAAATTTTCATATACCTCCCAAACATACACGCCTTCGCAAAACTTTTCAACCAGCCGTAAGTCATCTCGACCTCCATAAAAATTCATGCATCAACAGATTACAGCATTCTTTAAATATGTTAAAACCTCTTGAAGGAACAGACTTTGATCTCTACTCTCAAAATATTTTTAAATTTAAATCTGTGATCACTCAAGCTTTAGGATATAAATGTAATTTACTCACTAGCTTATTTCCATTAGTCTCTTCTTTCATATAAATTGTTCTTCTATTCTCTTTCAAGAATATCTCTAATTCATTTTCATTGTAAATAATTTTGATAGTTTCACATTTAAATAGATAATTTCAAATGTTTAATGAGTTAAATGTATTATTTTGTGTATATTGTATATTTTAATGTCTATAAGTATGTTTTCTATCCATTAGGTTATGCTATGATTTGCACTTGTGGAGTATTTGTACTCTGTTGTAATATGCATCTTATAAATAAAAAAACAAGTCAAAGAATGTTTTTAAAATCGAAAAAAAATCGTAAAATTGTGATTGTATGAGAAATAATTTTTTTCGATTGCACTCAAAAACGTGGCAGTTCGAAGTCTAGAGATTTCGAAGGCCTCCATAAAATTTCATTGCAATTAGAGTATCGGTTTAGCCGAAATCGTGTTAACTGATCTCCCCCCAAGTCTTACGCCGCTGGTTGCCACTCGAACGCCGAAGTTAACCTCGGGCGTGGTCAGGGCCCAGGGGGAGAGTGCGTGAACGCTCTGCCCTGAAATACACGTATATAGTGGCCTCAACGAAAGCAAGCAAATAGCTCGAAATTGTTTTCCCAGCAACATAACAACTTTGCGTCTACTCTATTCATTCACGGTAGCTCGGCGTGGATTTTGCACACAGAAGAGCTCTGTGATCTAGCACATATATTTTTGCTTGCGTTGGTAAGAGATATTTCTATTTCATACACAAAGGCGACATTCCATTTACCGCGCATTAATACAACCCCCACCACTACAAAGCAGCTACTAGCAAGCAAGCAGCTACTACTAGTAGTAGTAGTAGTAGTAGCAGTAGGAGTAGTAGGAGTAGTAGCACATAGTATACCGCTGGCTAGAGCAGATGGAGAGTTCGAGAGCTAGTGCAATGGCTTCGTTCTCCTCGAGGCCTGCTTGGCAGTCTGGGCTGGGTTAGTGGAGGAACCTTTAACAGTCAAGGTGACACCGTGCTTTCGGATGGGACGTAAAGCCGTTGGTTAATTGGGTAGTTTTCGAAAGGAGAGGCTACGCGCCGGTACCGGGTTTCTCCCCTCCCTTCTAAGATTCATCCATCATCCTCATCTATCACCATCTCATCGTCGCAAATAGCCTTACAGCATTCATATGAGACGTCAAGCAAAACTTATCAATCAATCTATCAAAATACACATCAGCAAAAAAAAAGACAATTCTGGTTTGTCCCGGAAATGTGATAAATCGCTAGTATTGCAGGTATTTGAGGTACACAAAATCCAAAACATGTAAAAACATCCTAACAAAAATACAGTTCTATAGGTATGGATTTCTCATTTCGTCAGTTTGACCATTTGATCACCAATTGCGCAATTAGAAGAAGCCTACATTATTTCTACTTATATTTCCTCATATTTATTCATAAATCTAATCTCAATGGAAAGCTAATCGTGTTGGCGAAGTGAAAAACACGCCATTTCTGTGAAAATGCTTACGCTAACAAATCAGGCGTGCGTTGCTTCGGACGTGTGGGAACCAAGTTGAAAGAAGATGAACTATGCCGGTATACTGCTATGGGCGTTACCTTTGAAACCGACCTATTCTACTGGTCAAATTTTAAGCCAATTAGATGAGACAAATATATTCTATTTATCAATAATTATTGGGAAAATACGATTTTATTATCGTCTCATAGGAACTAAATTCTCATGGGAACTAAATATTTGTTGTTTAATTAAAATATAACAGATTTAATCGCGTCTGCTCGATTTGGACCCCATGAGAATTTAGTTCCCATGAGACGATAATATTATGATATATTAAATATTGATAATATATAAAATATATTTTTAAATTATTTGTTTAGTTCCCATGAGATTTGGTTCAATTGGGATTTGGATCATTTGGGATTTGGATCCCATGAAACAATCCCGTTTGATCCACAAGGGGAGAGTCTCACGAGATCCAAATCCTAAATGATCCAAATCTCACGGGATCCAAATAAGCTTGTTTTAAAATTATATTTTAATTATTAATTGTTTCTGTCTCGCGGGAACTAAATCCTAAATGAAACAATTCTCACGGGATCCAAATTATCGTTTGGATCCCATGAGATTTGGATCAAATGGGATTTGGATCCCATGAGACAAATATATTCTATTTATTTGGATCCCATGAGACAAATTTATTCTATTTATTTGGATCATATGAGACAATTAAATTCGATTTATTTGGATCCCATGAGACAAATATATTCTATTTATTAATAATTAGCTAGAAAATACGATATTATTATCGTCTCATGGAACTAAATTCACGGTCATTGCAGTTGGCTCCACCTCTACCTTAGCGCGCCTTATGGTGTATACACTATTGTCTACGTGAAAATTCACCAGATCTCTTGGCGGAAAAATATTGCAAATTCCGTTACCAGTGCGAAATTTGGCATGGAGGGTAGATATAATAATATCAGAATTAAAATAAGCCGGGAGTCATATACATGCTTCACTCTTAACATCCCCTAAATCACCCCTAAAATTAAAAATAATTCATAGCTCGAACCCGAAATATTATTTGATTCAAATTATTAATTCAAATTATGTATTGATGTGTTTTTATCCAATCGACCCATATCTCCCCAACTACATTTATTCAACCCCCACCCTATAATAGTGTATATATTATTACCTTGATATCCAGCACTCACGCCCGTGAGGCACCTTGAACTATCAACATGAAATTTGGCACGAAGGTTCATTGCTCTATTGTCTAATGTTCTCAGGAATGTGAATTCTGTATTAGATAAATAAAGAATAATAATAATAATAATCTGAAAAATTAATCCGCCTGGGAGACAAGCGATATTTCACATTCACACCTTATGTTCCTACCATCCTAACATGAAAAACTGTCAGGTTTTATTAGCTGAGCGAAGCGAAGATTCCATTTCACTACACTGGAGAAAAAAAATCCGGAAGTTTTTTTCTTTTTTTTTTTATTGTTGTCTGTCTGTTAACACTATTCGGCTAAACCGATACTCGAATGGCGATGAAATTTTCTGGAGGCCTTGAAATCTTTAAACTTAGAACTGCCACTTTTTTTGTAGCGCAATCAAAAAATTATTTTCCGTGAAAATCGCAATTTTATAATTTTTTTCGATTTTTGAAAACTATAACACCTACATACTTTATTCGATTGTGATGAGATTTTTACAGAACCTAAATTTTATGAATTCATATATTCGTGTAAAATTTGAGCGCAATCGAAAAATTATTTCTTATGAAAGTCGCAATTTTACGTTTTTTTTTAAATTTTAAAACATTTCTTCGACTTATAACACTTACATGCTTTATCCGATTGTAATTGAGCGAGCGTCTCCACTTGACTCTTAAGGCTGGAATGTCTGTTTTTTTTCTCTCTCTGTTACTGCTTCGGTACAGGTCGCACTGTTTCTCTGATAGACCTGAAATTTGGCACACATGTACATACACCCTTTGCGGGTTTCTTTATAGTTTTTGAACAAAATCCGATCGTTGGTTATAAAAAATAAAAATTAAATTTAAAAAATAAAATGTTCCTCTCGTTATGAAATTTTGCAGGGTCAATAAGTACACTATTCTCTCCTATTTTACCAATTTTTAGCTTAAAGGGGCTAAAAACCCAAAAATATTTTTAACCACGTGATCTATAGCACAATACTACACTTAATGACCGCTTAAAAAATTATATCTTGTAACTGTGAGATTTAACACGATTTTTTTTTAAATTTTTGTGATAAAGAAATTGGCGAAAATTGGTTTGTTTTGGAAAATTTCCTAAAATCGGCTTTAACCTGCCTCTTTTTTGGTCCACATAGATACTAGAGCATAGTACCAATCTAAAATGCCCCTTTATAACATCGTGTCTTGAAACTGTGCCCAAATATACCCTTAAACACGCAAAAATATGCATTCCAAAATCACACCCCATCTTGGTAATCAGCATATTTTGACCGAACTACTTGCCCAAATCACAAAACAAAATATAGAGAATTTACAGAAAAGGCTGTCGAGTACGTCAATAGTGGCCAGTATTTTTTTGGATCAAAATCCTCCAAGGTCACGGGGCATAAAGATCGTCCCCATGTTATTTCTTATGGGAGATTTTTGCCAATGGGACCTGGCTCGAAAAATGTCATGTTTGACAATTTTTTGGGTGGTCATGGTGGCCCCAATAATTTTTCTGTTTATTGCTAAATTCATTACTAGTTAGCCTGAATGAAATATATTTTTTGAGTTTAGTGGTTAAATACCCCTTTAATCGGTCAATACCTTAAATACTTATTGGTATGTAACATTATGGGAATGTCATACTCGGGTCGTGTTGCACGTACCGGTGCTCGCTTAACAACGCGACGGGCGACGGAGCTTGAGCGTTTTCCTAGTTATTTTTTTACAGAACCTTAATGTTATGAATTACTATATTGGTGTGAAATTTGAGCGCAATCGAAAAATAATTTCTCATTAAAATCGCATTTATTTTAAAATATTTCTTTGGCTTATAACTCCTACATGCTTTATCCTCTGGTAATGATTTTTTTACAGAACCTTTATTTTATGAATTTATATATTGGTGTGAAATTTTAGCGCAAGTGAATATGAATTTCTCATGAAAAAAGCAATTTTACGCTTTTTTCGTTTAAAAAAAATTACGCTTATCCCTACAAGCGCCTGAAAAAGCGATTGCGAAGCTTCCTAGTTTTATAGTAAGTAAGTACTAGTAAGTTAGTATTTTTTGTTCATTGGATTTTGACATTTGTCATCGATTTGTCGACCCGTACCTTTATTATTTGTCGACAACGACAACATTTGACATGATTCGGACCATTTTGAATAGGTATTACAATGTTAATTAAAATTATGTGTCAATCTGTTACAGTCCAATCAACAAAACATTTATTCCAAAGCCCGGATTTTTCCACCGACACCCCTTATAATTTATACTAATAGTGACAAACACTGTAAGTAAGTTACAAGCATGAAATTGGCATTGGATTTGACGTAAAGCCGTTGGTACATTTGGTAATTTCGAAAGAACAGGCTACTTGCCGGTACCGGGCTTCTCCATCCCTACTAAGATTCATTCTTCATCCTCATCTTTCACCACTCAACGTCGCGAATAGCCTTAGAGCATTCATAAGAGACATTAAGCAATACATATCAATCTATCAAACTAGGAAACGCTCAGTTGGACGCGTTGATAAGCGAGCACGACATTGCAATTTTTTTTAATTTTAAAATTGCGCTGTCCACGGGCCAAGTTTCCAATATTATTATATTATTGCCAAGGTATTTGGGTAAATCGTGGGTAAACCTTTACTTTTGGATAAATCCACCGCCGTCTAGAGGACCTTGACATCATTTCTTTGGGAAAACTATTTTAACTCTTTAATAACAAATAATACACTGCTTCCTCGATAGTATTTTGATTACTTCTAGGTGGCAGTGCATAGTGGCCAGCAAACTCGTGCGACTTTTCGTTACCATGGTAACGTTACTTTTACTTAAATGAAATTTGCATCAACACTACTTATCGGATAAAAATAAAATTAACATATTGGTGACCGGACGGACATTCTAAATGATTTGGCCACCTCAGATTTTGTCACCGTTTAGTTTAAAAAAAAAACATTGATTAACTTTAACGTTACTTTGTAACTTTTTGAACGATTTTGCCACAAAAACTATTGGCATTCAATCCAGATAGAAGCTTGCGGATGGTTTCAAATTTCAACTCGATCCTAGTCTCCGTTCGAACGTTATGGCGAGACATAAAACTCGTTGCCATGGTAACGTTACTTTTGTTTTAAATGTAATTTCCATCAACACTACTTATCGGATAAAAATAAAATTAACATATTCGTGACCGGACGGACATTCTTAATGATTTGGCCACCTCAGATTTTGTCGCCGTTTACTTTTAAAAAAAAAACTTTCCGATTAACTTTAATGTAACTTTTTAACTTTTTGAACGATTTTGCCACAAAACTAATGGCATTCATCGAGAACGAAGCTTGCGGATGGTCAAAATTTCAACTCGATCCGAGCCTCCGTTCGAACATTATGGCGAGACATACAAACAAACAACAACAAAAAACAGTGACTATTTTTTCCGGCAGAGTCAAATGGAAACGCTCGCTTCGCTCGCTTGATTACACATCTAAAAAAAAAACCATCTAAAACAAAAATTCGGTTTGTCCCGGAAAATGTGATATACGCTAGTATTGCAGGATTGGAGGTACACAAATCCAAAATATGCACTTCTTATTTCGTCAGTTGGACCACCAATTAGAAGTACATTATATTTTTTTTCTCATATGTTTCATTAATTCATCCCATGAAATCTATCGTGTAAGCAAAGTGAAAAATACGCACGCAAACTAATCAGGCGTGCGTTGCTTCGGACGTGTGGGAACCAAGGTGATAGCAGATGTAGTATACCGGTATAGCTGCTGCTATGGGCGTTCCCTTTGAAACCGAGCTATTCTACTGGTCAAATTTTCAGCGTATTAGATGAGACAAATATATTCTATTTATTCATAATTATTTGGAAAATACGATTTTATTATCGTCTCATAGGAACTAAATTCTCACGGGAACTAAATATTTGTTATTTAATCAAAATATTACAGATATATTCGCGTCTGCTCGATTTGGAGCCCATGAGAATTTAGTTCCCATGAGACGATAATATTATGATATAATAAAATATTAAAACCATACATAATATATTTAAAAATTATTTATTTAGTTCCCATGAGATTTGGATCAATTGGGATTTGGATCATTTGGGATTTGGATCCCATGAAACCATCCCAAATAAATAAATAAATAAATAAATAAATAAATAAATAAATAAATAAATAAATAAATAAATAAATAAATAAATAAATAAATAAATAAATAAATAAATAAATAAATAAATAAATACACCAATCCCTTGACGTCCTTGATCTAAGCAGTCAAACCATGGATTTTATACAGAACTCTAGTATGCTCAATCTGTGCCCAACCAATGTCATTGTCAAATTCAACTTAAAAAGGAAACTCGATCACTTTTCCCTTGTATTTTGTCATTCTGTTGTTTCGAGAATACAGCAAAATTATTCATCAGTAAAATCTGAACAGGAAAATTGCACAACTTTATTCCAGCATGTTTTTTTATACAATGGTTTACACTTGTTTGAATTAAATTGAATGCAGGGAATTTTTTTATGTTTATCGTGGCCTTGATCGTTTGAACGTGATTACTTAAAAGATATTTCGGAACGAGTAGTATTTGATTCAATTGATTCGGGCATACGGTAGCACTTACATCGTGTACATTTACTCTCTAAGAAGTGACTTTAATTGAAGCTGAACGAGTTCGAGTCTGATCTGATCTGAGTGTGCAGCCGAATGATTTGGGTTCGAATCCGACGACGATAGTGTTTTAACGATTGTTATTAATAAAGTTAATAAAGAAGAAAAATAATGAAGATTGTGTGTTTATATCTTCACGTCCAAGTAATACAAAACTTTGACAAGTTATTATGTCGCGTTTTGAGAGTTGTGTAAAATTATGTCTTGGAGATTATGTTTTGTTCTCTCTCACAAAGCGACAATAACTGTATAAGATGAGGTCGGGATGCTCATTTTACATTTACTCAGTCAATTTTAGTCGCGTCTATATGTGATTTTGCATGATTGTGTAATGATTTACTATGAAGGCATCTATCATAAACAATTCCGACTTTCCATTAACTGATTTTCTAGAATTTAGAATCTGTAAAAAGGTAAAAATCAAATAATTACACATTTTCTGATTGATCTATGATAAAAATTGAAAATCATATAATAAGGGCTTACAGATGTCCTTCATTATCAAGTATGCCAAGTTGTATTTATATGTAATGATTTATGGCAGCAGGACAAGGAACGCGCCGAACATCAAATCATGCCGGTTTCCTCTTAATTAAGAGTATTGTATTACAAGTATTTATAATGATTATTTAAAAAAGATACTGCTTTGTTTTTCTCTCCGTGTCGGTTTCACTGCGGGTTAAACCGAATCAATCAAAAGTGTTTCGCTCTAAACTGAGGCAGGGAAAGTCTGAGCGCCAAGGAGAATGTCCTCACGGATGAAATATTAACACAATTTGTCAACCGACTGATGGAGTAGAACACGTGATGTGCGAGGGGAGGGGGGGGGGGTCAATGCGGAGCTGGGTGGCTAGGTCGAGGGTGTCTGCACATCCACGATACCAGCATTCTGACGGTTGCTGTTCATACCGATCAAAACAAGACTATATACTTACGTGGATAGAGGGTGGTTACCTGCCAGATGTTGAGGAGTGAAGTCGGACTAATTTAGCGGGTTTAATTACTGTAGAACTAAATAAACAACACGATTAGAGTTGCGATTGAATTCCGCATTGTCAAATCGTTTTGTGAACTTAAACGCAACACACAAAGGCATGTTTGCCGTAAATATGTAAAGTTTTGACCTCCAACATGGCCGCCCCATAAGAAATAACATAGGACGCCCAAGATGGCGGCCCCCATCTGGCCCTAGTTGGCTTCAAGGTTACTGTATAGCATACGCAATCCACGTAAGTACATAGAGATCAGTGATAGACCCCATGTCGGCCAGTGTAGTGAGATAGACATATCCACACCCTCTATAGCCTAACTTAGATTTAAAGATTATGTCGAGTAGCCATGTATGTCCCAAGCAACTATAGTGTAAACCGAGCGGTTATCAACTGGCCTCATGCATACATGATTACAAATGTATCCACCTCCGTACCAATGTCCAAGTGCACGCTATTATTCAATTCAAATGCGTTTTATTTCAT
This sequence comes from Sweltsa coloradensis, assembly GCA_024449915.1. Lineage (NCBI taxonomy): Eukaryota > Metazoa > Arthropoda > Insecta > Plecoptera > Chloroperlidae > Sweltsa > Sweltsa coloradensis. The sequence goes on from JAMZAV010002538.1 coordinate 23,833, forward strand.
TAGCAATTGCAAAAGCATTGCTCACTTAAAAAATACATAGTTCATGTACAAGTCTTGAAATACGCTTTAACTAATTCTAAATCTACTTACAAAATACCTTAATTTTACACATTTAATTCGACATGCAAAATACAATATTACATGTTATTCATTTTACATTCAAAATAAAATTTACATATTTCATTACATATAATTAAAACAATAATATTTCCTCATCATCCTCAATTTTTAGTTGTTTATCGTCAAAATTAAATTTGTAATACAATATTCACAAGATAATTCTTATCATTTAATTATTCATAGGCTCTATTAAATACAATACAATAATTACAAAAATTTCTTCTCAGCGTTATATTTTACCCTCTTATCTTTCACCTCAAATTTTTAATACAATATTCACAAGAGCAGTCTTTACCATCTTGAAATTCTTTTATACTATAAAACCATGAAAATTAGATATTGTTTAAACCTTTATTTTAAATTGTCTCTATTTATGTTGAGGTCTTTTAATTTAGTTGGTAAATGTTAAAAAGAATAACACCAGCTTTAACTGGGTCTCTGTTTGATAGGTTGAGTCTGTGTTGGGTTTGGTGTAAATTACTGTTAAATCTTGTATTCTGGTTATGTATAAAAACTGTTTCGGGTAAAATGAGATGGATTATCTTTGACAAATGTAAGAATTTCGAGAATGTATAAGCAAGGTACGGTTAATATATTCAGCTGCACAAAAAGTTTTCTGCAAGATGATCTATAACTTTTCCGACCTAAAATTCTGACAGCCTTTTTTTGACATTTGAATATGTCTTGAGCAAATGTAGACCCACCCCAAATTAATATACCATATAGTATAATAGATTGTACGTTTGCAAAAAATGCTGTTCTGTAGATAGGGTAACTCACTTGATGTGACAGTTCTTAAGTGCATAACATGATGATCTCAAACGTTTGCCTAGCTTATGAATGTGTTCTTCCCAATTTAGTCTATAATCAATATTAATCCCGAGTAAACGACAGTGTTCTACAGTATTTAATGTACACTGATTGTAATTAATTTTTATTTCATTAAGTTTTCCTTTAGTTTGAAATCTCATTAGGTTGGTTTTTGCGCCGTTTAATTTAAGTTTATTGGGATCAAACCATTCCTCTAACTTGCTAAGAATAAATTTAATATTTGCTATTAATTCTGCCTCATCCTTCCTGTAATAAACACACTGGTATCGTCTGCAAATAGTATAACTATGCTAAATTCACTATTTATATTTGCAGGTAGATCATTTATGTACAAACTGAAAAAGATAGGCCCTAATATTGACCCTTGGGGCACGCCATTACGTATTTCTTCCCATGATAGATTCTTTTTAGATTTACAATTCTGTAACTTGACCATTTGCTTCCTACAACTAATATATGACTTTATCCATTTGGAGGGAATACCATTGATACCATAAAAGTTCAATTTCTTAATTAAAATATTATGGTCAATGGTATCGAAAGCTTTGGACAAGTCACACATTAACACTGCTACTTCTTTTTTATGTTCTAAAGCTTCAGTGATTTTATGAACTATGTTGAAGGTTGCTGAAGTGGTTGAATATTTCTTCCTAAACCCGTGTTGTTCCTCACATAGAATTTGATTAGTATCAAGAAATTCCGTTAAACGTTTTAAGAAAAGCTTTTCTAAAATTTTTGAGAATATTGTTAGAAGAGCTATTGGTCTGTAGTTACCTATATCTTTTTTGTTACCTTTTTTGAATAGTGGCTTAATAACAGCCCATTTCGCCATATCTGGGTAAATGCCAACCATGAAGGAGAAATTGAATATATCCGCTAGTGGTTTAGCTATAAATACAGCGATGGATTGAACTATTTACTTGGGATGTCGTCCCAACCGTTGAGTTAGTGGATTTTAAGCTGCGTATGATTTCTATAATTTCTGATTCGTGAGTACTGTCTAAAACCATATCATTATAGTTGGTTGTATTCAACATAACACGGCGTTTCAGTTTGCCTAAACATTCTTCAGTAGTATCTACAGACCTATCAACAATGGTATCTCCAATAGTGCTGAAGTATTTATTAAATGAGTTGGCAACTTCAACTGATCTGTAATATACAATTCCATCCACGTTTAATTTAATTTCAGTTTCCTTATTAGGCAAATTCTTAAAGTTTTTGTCTAAACATGTGTTTATAATATGCCATGTTGCTTTAATTTTATTGTCAGAATTACTTATGAACTTATCGTGATAATTTTGTTTTGCCTCTCGTATATTTTTAGAAAGTGATTTCTTAACTTCTTTGAAGTATTTCTTAAAATCTTCTTCATATTATGTCTACTTTCTTTAAAAAGTTCTCTTTTAAGTTTACAACCATAAGCTATATCAGCATTCATCCATGGTTTAACTTTTCTACGCATACCTATCTTTTTCTTAACCTTTTTAAGGGAAAATGTTTGTTGAAATACTTCATAAATATGTTCATAAATATACCAAATTTATCATCTACTGTAAGTTCATCTTCTATTTGTATCCAGTGTTCCATACTAATGTCAAGAGAGAAATCTTCTATGTTTTCATCTTTAAAAACTCTTTTATCAAAAAAAGGTTTTGGATTTAGTAATTCCGTAATGTTATGTTTAAAGAATGGCACTGACACAAATTGACCATAATGATCTGACAGACCTGAATCAATGCAATATGGTGCAGTTTTTAATGTAAAATTTGAAATCACTTGATCTAAACTCGTCCCTGAAGAGCTAGTTTCCCTAGTCGGGCCATTAACCCTAGTCTTCATGTTATGTTCTAAGAGTTTATTTTCAAATTCGATCTTTTGAGGACTATCCACTAAAAAATCTATGTTGAAATCCCACAAATAAGTATATATTTTCGCTCCTTGCATATCAAGTGTAAAAGATGTTGTAATTTACTCATGAATAGTTTAAAATTACCTGCGTCAGGAGCCCGATACAAAGTAATTAGTATCAATGGATTAATTCCTATAATTCCAAACCACAAACTTCAAATACACTATCAATTGCAATTTTGTCTATATCTGGTCTTTTCTTTATTTCAATTGTGCTGTCAATTCTTTTGTATATAGCACTCCCCCCTCCTCTTAATCTTTTCCTTGAGTAGCATGCAGCAATCTCATAGTTGATAATAGATATGCTGTCAACTTGCTCTTGTTTAAGCCAATGCTCACTGATACATAAAAAATCAACCACAAGATCCATGCTATCAAGAAATATTTCCGTTTCTTCTACTTTGTTAGATAGACTACGCATATTTGATGGAAAAAATAAATTTCAGAGGTGTTTTTAGTTATTCTATCAATGACTTCCCTATCAAACGGTTTGCTCTTTATAATTGAGGGGTGTTTGTTATTATCTTTCATGAGCGCTACGTTGGCCACACTTGTTTTTTGGTGATGCGAAAATTTGTCACCTTACATTTATTAGGCCTAATGTTTTGCTAATAGTTTTACTAAGCCTTTCAGGTTGTTTTCTAGTAATAGGTAATAGAATCTACTTATTTTTATATTGACTCATGTTAATTCTTTCCATAGATGTGTCAGCCTTGGTTGGTGAGCGGCAGGCGTCCTTGAGTGGTATCGGCATTGCGACAGGTCGTTGCGTTGATAGGGCTAGAGATGACACAAGGGCAGAAGTGTCGACAACCAGAGGATCTTCCATTACTGGGTAGACCTTGTCGGGTTGGAGTCGATCCGTGACTTCGTTTCCCGCGTCTGCTGGTATGCTCTAATCCTTTCTGACAACTCGGTGTCGCCATTTGGAGTGCTATGGATGTCAAGACATGGAGTTCTGTCATCATTATCTATTTGCAAGTCCATTAGAGATTCTATATTCCGGTACCCAGAAGATACTTGATCAGATTTATCTGAACACGAATTATCATGTGTTTTAAGTATTTCATCAGCAAATAACTTGGCTAGGATGATTTTGCCCTTAAGGTTTAGGTGCTGACCATGCTGAGTGAAAAATTCTCTTTTCAGAGCCTTTAGGGATAGTACAGACACTCCTAGTACATTCCCAGTAAGTTTTGTATACGTGATTAATACTTATTATACTCATCGTTTAGTCTCTCAAAACTCTAAGCTTACAATGTCAAAGCGAGGTAATAGCTCCGATACTATTATGTGTGGCTTACAATAGTACTGGTTATTTCTTATTGGCATTAGTGCATCCTTGATGTTATTGTTATTTGTTCCTGCATCATTTGCCCCTGCCATGATTAAAACCGTGTCATTTTCTGTAAGTTGATTCACCTTGTTCAGTAGTCCCTCTGTTACGTGCAGAGCACCTGCACCTGGTTTTATCATCGATTCGATTTTATAATTCACTTTCTTAGACCCACTCTTTGCTTTCAGCTCTTGAAGTATCAGTGAAGCCATAAAGCGTCCATGACTGTCAGCCATGAGTACAATCTTTCTTTCTTGTTGATGTATGGTTGAAACTTCAGTGTGTTCAAAAGAATTAACCGAATCAGTTGACTGTAGGCTTAAATGTTGACGATGTTGAATTTTGTTTTTTGAGGTATGGTTTGCCTTCGAGTTCCATAACTAGCATATCTATGTGAGGTTTCTCAGCTTCACTATTATTGGTGCTATCTTGATGGCATATCACTATGGGTTGATTAACATCCAATAAGCTGGATGTAATCCTGATCGGCCGGGGTTTCTCTGTATCTGCTATCGGATTTTGGTTATGCACGCCCTGTTGAGTCTGACGGTTATTACTTGGCCAGTTGAGTGTTTATTTTTTGCCTTCCGTTGCTGGGCTTAGGCCTATCTCCTTGCAAAAATATACTGTGGGGCTTGTCTTCATCCCTTTTCTTGGTAGATTTACTTTGCCGATAGTGTACCAGTATAGGTTTATTCTGATAAGGCCTACCTGGAATGTCTACTGTATTCAGATGAACAGCCTTCGTATTTTTCATTTGAGGCTTGTCTTCTTTACTATTCTTAGTATTTTGTTGTTGGTGTATTTGCATAGGTTGATTATTATAAGTATGTTTAAACTATATTATTACGCAGCTGTTTACTTAAAGTGCTGCAAACATTATACGCCATGACAACCGTATACACTAAAAAAAAATACTGCCGCCACGAAGACCATGTCCAGATAACTGATATCAAAACACTGGACAGGTTGGCATGTTTAGTATAATATATGAATAAATGAACATAGGTGTAGGAATGTCCAGCCTATTTTCAGTGTTGAGCAGTAAAATTTGTCGTACGTAACGTGTTTGTATTTTGTTATAACTTAGTTACTTTTAACTTTTGTGACAAACTGAAAAACTATTTGTAAAAGTTTTTTTTTACATCACGTTATTTTAGTTGCAAAATTCCATCTTATCGTTTTTACAGACTATGCTCTAAGTTTTAACAATAAAAATCAATGTGATTAAAACACTTAAAAATCTCGATTTCCTACTGCTTAAAGTGCAGATGCGTTGTTTTATTGGTTGATTCTAGATTCTTAGCATGAGTGTGCTTATGGTTTAAGATAGGGAACATGATACTATCTCAAAGCATCACATTACACCACGAACTCAGCCCGTACACCACTGCCTCCTAGATGCTACTAGCTCCTACCTCTGGAACTAGCAGTACAGCGTCTAGGAGGCAGTGCTGTACACCATCACATCATGATCACATTACCTACTACGTGTTCTAATGCTCAGATTGACACTGAAGGGAACAGGAGCTAAGTAAATTACGTCGTCAAAGCGAAAACATTGGGAGCGGCCGATTGACGGGCTGATGAATAAGTAATCGGGATCTAAGCCAACAGGTTGCTGTAGTAAAGAGCTCCGCCGACAGTGCTGCTATTAGAATATACGAACTTAAGTTCTTAAACTCTTCGGAATGTTGAGTAAAGTGGAGCAAATCAGACTTTATGCGGGTCTATTCTGGAACGCTTGTTGGCCTCTTATTTTCACGCCAGATTGTGTAGAATGGATATTCATATGATTCTTTCCGAGTAAATTTTCATAATATTGCTTAGTTTTTTCAGTCACTGACAGTCACTGACATATCTGTAAGTGTTGTCAGGTAGGCACATGCTAAAATGTTGCCATGCGTATGTCCTACCTAAACAAATGTATCAATAATTTAAAACTTTTTGAGTGAAAATGATCCGGAATGTATAAAAAATTCCGATGGATTTGGTGATGAAGCGATTTTTAAACGAACAAAATTAACATTGTGAAAAAAGTTGGCCCAAGTTCAACCGGGTGAAATTCCGAATACCTAACATGTGACGTCACGCACTTGACGCGCAGATGACTCGTCAGTATCTAACCTAGGACCTCACGATACAGAGTCTCGCGATACGTTGTGGTTAGTTACATATGTGAGTGACTGTTGGGGTAAACGCGAGCATACGGCATGTACCCAGTTATAAATATATATACGCCTTCGTATAACTAAGAAATATACACTGAAACCCTATATACGACGTATATCTCTTGGTACAAATGAGAGAATCCAGTGTCAAGTTACAGAATATATGTTATAATTTTTTCATTATAACAATCATCATTGATCACCACTAACAAATATTATAAGAAACGTGCCTAAAACTCCTAAAATATAAGAAAATACAAATTTTCCGGGGCTGTGTTCCCAGTATCCGCCTTATCTGGGGGCCTCCCGCCCAGAACCCCCATTACACAAAGCGTAACCCATATATAATTATGGGATGACTCAACTGAGTAAATGTATGGTGATTTAAACGTCTAGCAACACTTATTATTCTGTGATTGTTATTCGCAAGGAGCGAGATCTATTTAGAGGGTATCCTGACACTTGAGAAGCTGCTGTCCTGACTGAGCACGTTGAGAGCAGAGAGACTGGCCGTGCCCTGCTGAGAATAAGAGACGTACGGAACAATGTGGCTGGTGAAGAGCTGTCAGCAATATGAGAGATGCTGTCTTGCAAGAACTACGCTTTCTCTTCAAACACACGCCTAGTAGTGTACAATGCGCAGATCTCCAACACAGACGTAGCTGCTAAATACACTTGTCGGTAGCCAAGGACGCAGCACAGAGATGAAAAAATAGGTTATAAGTTGACAATTTGTATTTAGCTCACGGTTTCATATATTTTCATGTTTTTATCCTGTAAAGCTCAACTTCTGAGCCTTTGTGCACTTTCCAACAGTATTTTCGTGACTTTTTTAATTTGAAATATCGATATTGTAATCAAAACAACAAACTTCTTGAAGAAATATAATATTTCTTCGCCGTTTTTCCCCATAGCAAATATTTATCTCGCAAAACGCAATGTTCTGCCACCGTGTACAAATATCTTTAAGATATATATCTTAAAGAGTCACGTTTTTGCGCCTATTCGAATGTTTTTCTGGCTAAGTTTCATATACCCTTCAGGAATTGTAATGACTAGTGGTGTGACATTAATTAAAGCAGTATTATGAGGCAATCGAAACAAGACAAGAAAAAAATAATTTGAAGAGTGCAGCTTCGCACCTAGGAACAGTTAGCCTAGTCGAGCATGTCCCATGAGGGGACAGGTCGGCCAGTATGGACATGCCTAGTACATCACACCAGCAGCTGTACTGCACATGTGGTCCGATATATCTACGATCCGAGTGGAAACTCGGTCACAGCCTCTGCGATCTCGATACGACTATTAATACCTCAGCGCACTCGGGTTGTTTTAGTTCTCGGTGAGTTGGTACGCGTGAGTGAATCACGACCAACCAGGCTGGCTAACTAGGTGAAACAAAACTTTTTACTTCTAGGTTGCACATCAGTTTTGCTCGGTGTAACAGGTACCTACTCACTAGGTAGTTAGGGTGTTGCGTAGTTCGGAATGAATGCTCAAGTGACGGTATAGCCTATGACTTAGACAATCCCTGGGAAAACCCTTACAGTCAGCACTGCCGGGGTCTGGTTTCGAACCGGCGACCTTCCGAATCAGAGTCCCGCGATTAAGCGATGTATTACCTCTGTCAGTGTAGGTGTAAAGTCCAAGCGATGTTTAGAAAGGAACAATCCCTTGCATTCGCATTTACTACCGAAGAAAACCTTGAAAACACTTTCAGTCAGTATTGTCGGTGACGGATGTCGAGCTCTGGACCTCCCGAATCAGAGCCTCACGCGTTCCGCTTGATCTACATCCGTCTGTCTTGGCAAGACGAGTATGGGTTCGCGTGGGCACAGATATTGGTTCGTTGCGCCAACTTGTCCACTGAGTCGCGGCTAAAACCCAGAAGCTAATAAGGGGAGAAAACCGGTTTTTTAGGGGACAAGTTAGCGTGACGACCCTATAATACAGTCTTTCAAACTAACTTGTCATCTTAAAAACCGGTTTCTCATATTGGAGTATATACTTTATACGAGAAAACCAGTTTTTCAGAGGAATAGCTAGCGTGACGACCATATAATACAGGTCCGTCATACTAACACGTCATCTTAAAAACCGGTTTTGCCCATGTCAGTTTATATACGTTTATACGGGGAAAACCGGTTTTCAGACGACAAGTTAGCGTGATGGGACTATAGTACAGGTCCATCAAGCTGTTACTTGTCCGGTGGAATACCGGTTCTCCATACATCGGCTCATGGGTTTTAGTCGCGACTCACCTGACAAGTTAGCGCATCGGACCTATGTTACACTAGCCTGCTCTGGGTGTAGGTTGTGTAGGTTATTCACGTTCCTAATCTGTACAGGGATGTGATTAGTGTAATGTCTGTTCTCGGGCATCATCATCACCTCCACCTCTGAGTTCATCAGACACGTGTTTGTTATATTCGCTGAGATTTAACCCAGGCAGTGTGCAACTCATATTGAAGGATAACATTCCTGCGATATTGTGAAATCTATCATCTTTTTTCATTTTTAGAAAGTGTACATTTAGTACCCAATAAATGTTTGACTATGAAATTAAAACATTATTTAAACTTCTTACATTAAAAATGGTGGGCATATCGTAAATATTTATATCAGGCCTCTAACTAAAATAACTTTTTTATAAATATTATTTAATACACACTGCCCTTTTTGATAATGTCTTGTGTTTCAAAACCTAATATGTGATGCCAGTGTCATTAACATGCTCTATTTGGTAAATAAATAAATAATTTTATTAAACGAGGGAGCAGAGCGACTGAGTGTCTCCATTCAACTCGAACGGCTCTCATTCTGTGATTCTGTCTGTCTGTCTGTACGTCGAAAATCAGCCGAACCGCTGAACAGATTGGGCTGAAATTTTAAACAGACATCCGGTACGAGTTTACTGAGAACTGCTAACAAAATCAGCTAGATCCATTGCGATTTGATCCAACAATAAATAAAAATGTGATTTTTAAAATTTCGATAGCATTTGTTAAGCAGCAGCTAGCGGAACGATAACTACGTGGCTTGCATGGCCTATTGGTAGGCATGTAGCCTATCGCACGGAGGGTTGGAGTTCGATACCCGTTAGCTTGAACTTTTTTATATATTTTTATACCCATATATTATTTTTGAGGGGTGTTAAATGGGAAATAAAACTTAGGTGATTTTGTTTTATCTTGGAAATTTGTTAATGTTTCACGCTAATACGTTTTGAACACGATTCGCATTTCAAATGTTCAATTTAAATAACTAGGGAAACGCCAAAGTCGTTGTTAAACGAGTGAGTGAGATATGTGTTTAGTACCCGGTATCATTCCCCATACTGGGATAGATCCTTAGGTATAGGGGAGGAAAGGGGATGATCCTGGGTACTCAACACTTGGCTCACTCATTAACTCGTTTAACAACGACTTTGGCGTTTCCCTAGTTTGACTGAATTTAATAGTTGAGCAAACTACATATTTAAACGAGGGAGCGGAGCGACTGAGTGTCTCCATTCAACTCAAACGGCTCTCATTCTGTGATTCTGTCTGTCTGTCTGTCTGTCTGTACGTCGAAAATCAGCCGAACCGCTGAACAGATTGCGCTGAAATTTAAACAGACATCCAATACGAGTTTACTAAGAACTGTTAACAAAATCAGCTTGATCCACTGGATTAAGCCTACAATAAATAAAAATGTGATTTTTAACAATATCAATGGCATTTGTTTCGTAGCAGTTAGCGGGACGTGGTTGACGTGGCCTTAATGCCTATTGGTAACCATTTAGCCTACCGCACGGATGGATGGGTTCGATACCAGTCAGTTCTAACGTTTTTTTTATATTTTTACACCCACATATTATTTTTGAGGGTGTTAAATGGGAAATAAAATTTAGGTTATTTCGTTTTATCTCGGAAATTGTATGTTTCACGCTAATACGTTTTGAATACGATTCGCATTTTGAATGTTCAATTAAAAATTATTGTGGCAAGCAGAGTGAGTTCCTTTAAGGTGACCAGACGGTCCGGTTTTAGAAGTCAAAACACTTGGCTAACTCACTCGTTTAACAACGACTTTGGCGTTTCCCTAGTTATATTATCTTTGATTCTAACAGTGTATAACTTTATTTATCTTCCTCTCAACACATTGCCTTATAAGTTAATAGTAGATTCTCGTAGTTGACGTCGCAAGTTTTTAAACCGGTGATATACTGATGCCCTTTAACGTTGACATTTTGTCACTAGATAGAGGTCAGCTGTCATTATAGATGCTGTCTTCTAATCCATCAATATTTGAAGAACATCGACACGCGAAGTACCTATAGAATAAGAATGAATAGACACAATCTATCGTTCGGACATAAATGACAAACGACTGCAATAAGTCAATAACGTTTGTTTTTCCAAATTTTCGTGGGAAATCGGCCCAAGGTGCTATGCATACCCCATTTCAGAAGTCTTACTAGGTATTTTGGAGTTAGGGCAATTATGAAGGGATCTCCGAGGGCTGATTAAGAAGACTCAATCCCTTACATTCGCTTTAACGACTGAAGAAAACCTCGGACAACTTTCAGTCAGTATTGTCGGTGGAAGGATTCGAACCCGTGACTCAGTAATCAGAGTGGCGTTTGAAAAGAAGAGTAAATAGTCACTGATCCGAACATTGCACTGGACCGTTAACAACATACAACAACATATAAACCTCATGGTTGTCTTCCGAGTAGATTGGTAAGATTGTATGTGCAAGGTGGCTGGTGTCATCGAGGCATGCTGACAGGAGGGGGCACGGCCGGGATTACCAAGTCAAGTTGTTGTTGTTGGAGATCTGAAAGCAAAACATGGTTGGAATTAGTATTTGATAGTGTTACAAATCCCTCCCGTCAATGTTTAATCAATGTTTGTCTTGATAGAATCACGGTTCACAAACAAGTTTCAACTCGGTAAGTTTGTTGTACCCTCCTTGTCAACGCGTAATCTTGTAGGTTTCGAGACATGTACAATAATATCCCCCACCTGTACGTGTTGTGAAACTCGGAGTTGTGCCGTTCCTTTGAACCCCCCCCCCCCCCCCCCACACACACACACTAAGACAATCCCCCCCACCTCCACCCCCACAAAGACAACCCACCGCTCTTTCAATGAGGGCGGGTTCATGGGGTTGGGGGGAGGTGGTTGAGCAAGACAATACTTGTAAACGTCTTGCCAATTTCCGAGGGGGCTGGTGGTGGGGGCTTAGTCTGCTCACGACGGCTCGATAAGGACCAGGCGCACAGGAAACCGAGGAGGAAACTGTCGCTTCGGGCGATACAGAACCATCTAAGGATTTGACGTCTTCTCACTCACTACTTCAGTAAACATGAATCGCTTGACATGTTTGTAGCCTTGTTGTTGTTTTGTAAATAATCGCTTTAAAATGTTCCTTTATAAAATAAAAAAAAAAAAAAAAAAAAAAAAAAAAACACCAGAAGATTCATTTTATAGGGGTAGAATTCGTGTTCATTCTAGTTGGATTTTGTTAGCGCGCATTTGTCAAAATTTCAACATCAATAACAATTTGACTATGGATGCAAATTTACTTAGCCGGTATGTTGAAGGATCGCATCCAGTGCATTTATTCATGTGTGTATCCACCCTGCCGTGGGGAGTGTAATGCGGTGATGATAAAATTAATGTGAGTTTGTGCGCGTTCAACTGGTAGCACTGCATTGCCACGGGTGACAGCCTAACGTGACTAAACGCAGTCTAGCGCTCACATTATTGACGGGACGGGAGTGTTTCCTTTCAACACTTGCAGGGACTGTTATCTGCTCACGCTCATTTCATCTCATCTCATCTCATCAGCTTCATCCTCCTCGTCTCATCAGACATCATGAAAACAATGTACTTCGCGCCTCATTAGTTAAATTATCACATCATCGTTATGCAAGGTGTGACGTCATATTATCAAATACGTTAATACATTCGACTACAATCGAGTAACTAAATAATTCCTTTAGATCTACAGTAACTCGTCTTAAATAGATGAGTTGCAATGTTTTCGTAATTATTGTAACTAACGACACAAGACATTTATGTAATTATGTTTTTCAACTACGAATGGAAGTTGAATTATTGTTATCAGTGAACTTTTTCTCAGAATAAACCATAAACTAACACAATTAACAATAGGGGTTCTGTATTTTATCTCAACTGTGAGTGAAATTCAAATTTGTAAAATGTGCCTCCTACGACATTTTATTTATTTATACGTGCCATAAAGTAATTAAATTTGAAAAAGTAAAATCCGGTGAGTCGTAAATGCATCTTCATCTATCATCCCCATCAATTTGACATTTTTAGCAAGCAAGGGATGCACGATGAACTAGGGAAGAATTTTAACTTTATTTTAGGCATAAGCGCTGTAAAGACTTATTTTTAACAACACGACGAGCGTTTTCCAGGTCAATTACATCATTTTAAACAGAGCAGCATCCTGTGTTGTATACTCTGAAAGTCAACAAACTTTTGTATTTTCGAATGAACTACAAGATCCTACAACATCTTACATCATCACTATAGTTGTATTTTCCCTTCCTTCGATCATCCACGATATTTTCAGTTACCAATCAGATTTACCTGTGCGATGGGTTAAGAAGCTGCTTAGGACTTTGAATTATTGGGATAATAATTGTAAACAAAAAAAAAACTTTTGTAAAACAATATCACTATTGTTTGAATATAATTACTATTTTTCTGTATTGTCTTGTCTCCTTTCTTTTTTCTCTCTTTTCGTCAACTAAGTAAGAAACCGTCAATAATGTTAAGAGTCGAATGCTACCCAAGCATCTGTCAGCAATGCTAACTTCAAACAAAATATCAATATGAAGAAACATAATAGAAAAGTGAATGGTTTAGCAAAAATGACAGTGAAACCTCGCTAGCTACCAGGCAGCTCTCTTTGCTGTTTATTTTAAGAGGTAGGAGGGAATTCACAAGAGGTAAAAACTCAAGGAATGTTTGTAATAGATGTACATTTTTTATTATTATTTAACGTCTATCCTTTTCAGCTATAAAAACTGATTTACAAAGGAGGACAATTAAATAAATCTAATTACATAGATGCAGACACGACAATGAACTACATTTAAGTAATTTTCTTCATTTCTCCTCAAAATTGAGTTTTATTTATTTGTCGTTCATCCTATTCAGTTAAAAAAAGTGCTTTACAAAGGAAGACAAGTAAATAAATCTAATTATATAAATGCAGACAAAACAATGAACTTAATGTAAGTAAAGTTAGAACGAGTAATATTACAAAAACAATGTTTTAACAACACAACAATGTTGGTAATTTTGGAGTTCAAGTGCACTCAAGTTTATATCACTTCCTGTGTTTTCTGAACCCTGTTTGTGCATAAACACAAATAACGAAACTTCATTACAAATAAAAGTACATTAATGAAAGCAAGAAGGTTGGAGTAGACATTGAGATACTAGATTGCAGGATAACGTGAAAGAAGAATCGAGGATAGAGAAGAGTGGCCGAGTAAGAGGAGAGTTGGAGAACACTAGTCGCACTTAAGAGAATGTAAACGGAAAGAGGAAGAAGAATAAGAGGCACAGAGCTAGACAGGCCGGCACTGACTCGGGTGTATGCTCGACGAACTGTGAAACACCCTCGTAGCCAACTAGGTGATACTTGAATACGATGCAGAGTTTCTACCCGGCACCTCCACCAAACGTTGAAATATATTTGAATACGATGCAGAGTTTCTACCCGGCACCTCCACCAAACGTTGAAATATATTTGAATACGATGCAGAGTTCTACCCGGCACCTCCACCAAACGTAGACATTTATTTCATTGTGCTCTTATTCCACAGACATTGCAAATAACTCTTTGAAGTATGCAATCTTCCGTTAGGATTAATCACTCACTAAACTTAAAAAAATATACATCTCATCCACGCTAACTAGTTATGAATTTACACAATAACAGAATAAATATCGGGTAAAAAAGAATTGTCGGACTTGGTTATTTTTGAGCTAGGTTTCATAGAGAAAACATTCTCAAAATAAATAACATGGGGACGATCTTTATGCTCCGTAACCTTAGAAGATTTGATACAAAATAATATTGGCCATTATTGACGTACTCGACAACTTTTTCTGTATACGTCCGCTATGTTTTGTTTTTGGATTTAGTGTGGTCAAAATATGTTGATTACCAAGACAAAGTGTATAATTGGAATGCATTTTTGGCATGTTTTATTGTATATTAATGCAAGTACAAAAAAAATTAGCAACTTTCAGAATCAAAATGTTAAAAAAAGTTCGTGTAAACTTACAGCTACAAGATATAATTTTGTAAACCATCACTTTAGTATAGTACCATGCCATAGATGATAATGGTAAAAATAATTTTTAAGGATAATAACCTCTAGTAAGAAGAAGAACGAAAATAGATGTTGGAATACAATGCAGAAATTTAAATTTCATATTTTGTTCTATACGGCACATCCACTACACATTAAAGGGGTATTTAACCGCTAAACTCAAAAAATATATTTCATTCAGGCTAACTAGTAATGAATTTAACAATCAACAGAAAAATTATTGGGGCCACCATGACCTCCCAAAAAATTGTAAAACATGACATTTTTCGAGCTAGGTCCCATCGGCAAAAATCTCCCATAAGAAATAACATGGGGACGATCTTTATGCCCCGTGACCTTGGAGGATTTTGATCCCAAAAAATATTGGCCATTATTGACGTACTCGACAGCCTTTTCTGTAAATTCTCTATATTTTGTTTTGTAATTTGGGCAAGTAGTTTGGTCAAAATATGCTAATTACCAAGATGGGGTGTGATTTTGGAATGCATATTTTTGCGTGTTTGAGGGTATATTTGGGCACAGTTTCAAGACACGATGTTATAAAGGGGCATTTTAGATTGGTACTATGCTCTAGTTTCTATGTGGACCAAAAAAGAAGCAGGTTAAAGCCGATTTAGGAAATTTTCCAAAACACCAATTTTCGCCAATTTCTGGATCAAAAAAATTAAAAAATTCGTGTTAAATCACAGTTACAAGATATAATTTTTTAAACGGTCATTTAAGTGTAGTATTGTGCTATAGATCACGTGGTAAAAAATAATTTTTGGGGTTTTTAAACCCCAAAAACCCCCTTTAAAGTTATTTCATACTGCTCACGTTCCACTAACATCGCGAACAAATAACTCCTTGGAATGAAACCCTTGGTTAGTAAGAACAGCTTGGTTGTACTCTGAGGTGGTGTACTCCCATGCACCAGTGCAGTGCCTCTACACGTGTTCTCGCTGTGTTCATTTGCTTACAAAGTGGCTTCCTGCTAGTGTTGATCGAGGACGGGATTGACGGGAGGCAATATCGCTGACCACAGCGTGTGACAGCAGAGAGTGGTTACAAGGACAAGGTCACGCAGAATGTATTCACTCTTCATACGCCATCAAACCTTTCACGGACATTTGAGTCAAAACATCAGTTTAAGTGCAAATCATTTGCAAGCCAGTCAGAAATAAAAAATTAAGTAAAATGAATAACTGATCTTCAGTAATGTTTTAAGTCACTAATGCATGTACAATGTACATTCAATTTATATTACACTTTTATACACCCAAACACACAATCATATATTCAATCAAACATACAAAATCCATACACATACACATTCATGTTTTATTACTTTTATAGTCATCTTCGTGGTATTAATTTTATATTGTATTGTATTGGGTATTGTTTTAAATGTATTGTTTTGTTAACACATTAAAGGAGCTTGTGTAATGTTGTAATGTGGCCACAAAATAACAATAAAAATATAACAGTAAAATATGAGTCGAAACTTCGGTTTTAGTTGTAACAGATCACATGTAATTGTGCAAATTCTTGAACTAACAACGATTCATTATTGAGAATGGCGACTGTCTTTATAGATGTTTTAAGTTCGTCAAAGCAACATTGTGTAATTAGCAAGAGACGCCCCAGTATTCACCAGCGAGCTTACAGCGAGTCGTCAACGCTCAACGACGAGCAAGATTGAAAGATCAAAAGATGTCTGTGGCGTCTTACTTCGAGCATCAAAGCCGGGAACAACTCTCGAATGGGGAGTGAACGTTAAATATTTACGTTTACCGGGAAACATTGTGTAGGCATCACGTTCACGTAGACGGGGTCACGCACAATAGCAATCTGAGTAGCAGCACGGTACGCCACTTAAGGGGAATCCCTAGACCCAAATATGATTTCTTAAGAATGCAGTAAAGACGTCTGAAAAGTAAGTAGAATGTAAGAGGGGCTTAATAAAAGAGCGGATTTTTTTGAAATTTTTTTGACGGGACATAGGGAACTAGCCTTCATTCCAGAAATCGAATATGTTAAAGATAACATCTAAAAAAAAATAACATAAAAGTTTTTTTTTGTCTAAGGTTAATACTTTTCTCAATATTTAACGCTGAAATTTGAATCTGGCTTCCCGCCAAAAGACAACACGAAAAGTAGTGTGACGTCAGACTGCTGACCGCAGCTAGCGCAGACCCAAAGGCGCACCGCTATCTAGATATAAATGGTAGATATTCTACCATCCAGTCGGCGGTGGGTCAAACACATCCTAGCAGACAGTTGCCGTCACTGCGCCCGCTGTCATTCCTGCTATCGTTTCTCAATGATCCTTTTGATTGAATTTAAAAGAAATGGCGCTTTATAAAAGGTGTAAGGTACCGATGTGTTTAAACACCACTCTAGAAACACCGGAGAAAGTATTTATATATGCGCCAACAAAACTAAACAGGTGAAAATAATGGTTAGACGCAACAAGACGAGAATAATATGTCAAGGAGTCGTAAGGCCTCTAGCCTACCGCTGCAAATTCACTTTACCGTTGTGAATACCACTTTCATGTAAGTAAATGATATTAATTGGTCTACCTAGTACTTTTTTATTTCGCAGGTTAGTTTCCTATGAGCTTCTAATTTACCTCGGGATTATTATAAGCCTAGGACCTATACGTAACTCATTTTCTCGTGGGGAAATATTAAAAAAAAATTGAATTTGTGACATTCTCCCATGCAAGAAAACGCCTCTTACGTTTAGGCCCTAGACTTATAATCCCAAGGCAAATTTTGCTGCGAGAATATTTGGCCGGAGCCTAACAGAAGCTTATAGGAAAAGCTAGTAGACCAATTAATAATATTTACTTGCATGAAACTGGTCTTCACAACAGTAGAATGAATTTGTAGAGGGGGCGTCCTCCTCAAAACATTCTTGTGCTGCAGCTTTGAACAATTCTTTTTGCCCTGTTTGTCGTTTGGTTCTTTGGCACGTGTATAAAATTATCTTCTCCGGTGTTTCTACAGTGGTAGCCTTTGCCCTCTTGGTAGACCTAGGCCCTTAGGACCTAGGGCCGAGGTAGGCCTATCACTACGCCCAGGTCTAGGCGCATATTTAAATATAAAATCTAAAGCCCTACCAAACATCAATGATATAAATGATATCATCATCATCACCTAAAAAAACTTGGCTAGGAAATGCCTCGGCCTAGCCCTACCTAGGCTAGGCTGTGTCTAGGGCATCCAAATGGACATTTTATAGAATTGGTTTACCTAACCTAGGGCAAAGACACAGCCTAGGGCGTAGGGCCTAGCCTAGCGCAGCCTTGAATGACTGTACCATAGAGAAATAACCAGGGGGCCCTTTCCCACCAATGAGAAATAAATCGCTTTCTAGTCAAGGTCGGGTAGACGCACTGTCAAAATCACATGGTCGTCATCTTTGTCATCGTTCGTGTTGTTGTCAAAATAGTCCGATTATTGATGAGCACGGTCCACTGGATTGCCTCTAGGCTTCGCTGCCGCGCACGGCCGCTCGTCGAGCTTTTGTTGTTGTTGTTGTAGTATTTATACAAACTACAACGATGAGCATGCTGCAAGCTACGTAACGCAGTTGAACCAAGAACGAGCGTTTGCGCGGGGTTCAAAACCCATAACTTTGTACCCCCGTAGTTACCACGGATGATTTTTTAAAAAAAAACTTTCATTTGTGAAGTTTATTTAACTGTGTTCTATAAATAATAAAAAATGAAAAACGTGAATTTTAGACCAAGGCTAGTTCCCTATTGTAATTATTCAAATTACTGGAATTAGTTGCTCAAGTTCAAAATTGAATTTTTAGCAGGGGTTTTTTGTGTATTATTTCTACACTCCTTTATCTACAACCTAAATAAAAGGATTTTGGATTTATATGGTTTTGGGTTGCGTTGCACAATTTTTTTCCTGCCGGTACAATTTCAAATTTTGTACCGTTTAACGGAAAAATCGTGCAACGCCTAAAAACCATATAAAACCAAAAATAATTATATTTAGGTTGTAGATAAAGGAGTGTAGAAATAATATACAAAAAACGGATGCAAAAATTCAATTTTGAACTTGAGCAACTGATTTCCCGTAATTTGAATACAATTGTTTATTCTGAGGTTAGTCCCGTCAAAAAAATTCAAAAAAAATAATCCGCCTTTTATTAAGCTCCTCTTACATTCTACTAACTTTTCAGACGTCTTTACTGCATTCTTAAGAAATCATATTTTGGGGCTAGGGGTTGCCTTAAACACTTGATTGGAAACGTGGATTAACGAGATTTTCATTAATGTTTTCTTATATCATTATTTAGTTAACATTTCCTTCCGGTGTGCTAATTTGTTCATACACGTTACAGCTTGATGGATGTCTGTTGCAATTACCACACCTTAATAACATCAACGCAAATTGTTCGCTACAATTAATAATGTTATCTTGATTGCTTTCGAAATAAGTAATAAACAAGTTGAGCAAGAGTTTGTTTTATTGTCTTTTCTTGTGAAAATAGTTTCAGAGAAACATTCTTTGCAATACCTTTAAAATAATAAACTTATATTAGGTTTTACATGATGTCAAGATTTGTCAAGATGTTTATAAAATTAGTCTTGCTGGGTTTATAAAAAATATTCCTATCCCTATTGGTATTTTTCGTTTTTACTCGTAAGAGCTAAAGTGAAAATCAAATTTTATTATTTTCATTGTTGTGTTTAAAACGAAGTAAAACCTTGCGTTTTGAGTAATGTTTGTAAACAAAAGCAAATTCTATTCATTTCAACGGCCATCCTGGACTCATTGAAACCCCCCCCCCACTACTTCCTCCCCCCCCCTCACTCACAGCTCGGCGATCAGAGGTATTAATGGAACCCGTCTAGAATGTCTTGCGCACACATTCAGCGCCACTTTTTTACACTAATTTTGGTTTATAAGTACACTTTGCTACAGCGGGTGAGCTTAGCTGACTACATCTAAGGTTGGAAAACACCATTGAGCTTAGCTGACAACCTCGTAGGTTGGTAACACCTGATCACGCTGTACTCACAAAAACCACCCGGGTTCTATACTATGAAAGCATTCTTTTCTTTTTGGTTAGGCCATTCCTCTAACCCTTCATGCTCAGGGTGATAGCGAAAATTCAATTTGTTATTCCCAAGTATTGTTGGATGAGCTTACCCTGAGAAAAAATGCTCGGGGCTTTTTTTTTTGCAAACAAGGGTTTCAAAAAATGGTTCACTCTTTTCTTGATAATGACAATGACAATGACGGCACGAACCAGTAATCATTGAACAAGAATAATCAACCCCAAAAGTTCATCCATCAACGCGACTGGAAAAAGAGTTCGCGAAGCCCCCTAGCAGCTATATACATGGATATAAGGGAGCAAAACTCCAATATGCTGTCCGCCTGCGAGTGTAATTTCTCAGTTTTACACGATTCCCTGATATGCATTGTCCTCCAAACAATGATGATGCAGAATGTTCATCGTGGCCCTGTGGGTTAGTGGGGAGCTGCTTGAAAGTTTGACCCGGCACCTCCACCAAAACATTGACAATTTTTGGATTCTTTGTAAACGGTGATAGTTTTTATATTCAAAGTTTGCCCAACCTGTGGATCAATCCAGAACATTCAGCTTTCAGGTCTACTTCATTACAACAACTTGTCATATAATTGGACACACCACATAGATGATCGAATGGAAGACTTTAGTAGCGCAGTTGTCTAATGTCAAACAAAGACTTCGGAAGCAAATGTATTTATAATGAGTGTATCAGTACATGACCAGAGAATGTAAAAGCCCTGCCATGGCAATGGTAGAAGAGAATTCTTAGTACTACATTCCATCCATCCATGTTGCGTTAGTATTTGCATTGGTTTTCAGGATATATTAGTTAAGCTAACCTAAAAATACCTGAAGAGCAACAGAAATGAGTTTTTCCATTTCTTGTCCGTCTCAAGTTGGATTTCCTCGTTATCGAAGTAGATTAAGTTTCACTAACATTGAACCTGAAAGTAAAAGGCAATCGATGTTTTCACAACGAAGCTTGCACTTCAGTCTTGTAACAAATAATCGGAACCGTCAAACGAAATTATGAAACCGGGCAAAGTGACGAGTTATTTAGTAGTGCACTGTGGCTATGAATTGAGTTTGGGTCAACAGAACATTAGTTTACCATGCTAGCTTTAATTTCAATAACGTTTAAAATTAATTCAATTGCTACTTGTATAAATGAACAACTTACGTTTTTACATTTCATCTTTTACCACTTAAAAGACATATTTGTTTTAATATTTTGATATTATAGTACGAAAGGACCAAATATTGGGAACAATACTTCTTAAATTTATTGATTGATATTATTTCTATTTGGTGGTTTAAATGTAAAAGTGATTCTAAGTTGTAATATATAAACATTAAAAGGGTTTTCGGGAAAACTAAATGCACGATACAAATCGGAAATGGTTCCTCAAGGAAAACATAATTATTAATTTTCACACGGAACGTTTCTGATTAAATTTGAAGTTAAGACGCAACAAATGCATTTTAACTCGCAATTATATTTGATAGATATAATTTTTAGTTTGAAAACATTCGCCAAGCCAGATTTGAGCCGTAAAATAATATGGCATTCATTATTTTTTGTAGACTAACAGTACTGTTGAAGTCTTTCTAACAAATATTATCTAGGTGCCCGTTAGGGCGCCGCAGCCAAGCCGCGGTGCGCTACACACTCAAGCACCTTATACACCAAGCAAAGTTGGGGTGATTTCGAGGTGTTACCCAGCCGTCATGTAACGTGATGTGAACTTGAAAACTATCACAATCGAGGGGATTTAGGTACCTGACAACACATGCCAAATTTTATTGGGGTACGATTATTCCTTCTTGGTGAAAAAATGGCTTAAAACATGCTCAAAATCACTTTAAGGATGTTAGCTACTGCTACTACTGCTACTGCTAACATCTAATACGTCGGCCCGCGATTCTGACCAGACGGGTGGGACTACAATGTTCATATTTTACATGGACATTAAGGTTATAGAAATATAGTCTCTTTTGAAAAAAAAAGTTGAAAAAGTTTGTTGGAAGGCTTCCAAATAAAGGTTTTAAAATAAGCCTTAAACACTTGGCATACAATCAACAAGTAACCATAGTTACTTGACACTTGTTGACGGTATAAGCAGAGTTAGGCGGGAAAGTGCGATACGTAAACAAATAGCGGACATTTAAAATTTTTCTTCTTTGTGTGGAACGAGAAAAGGTGTCATTATACTCTCATAAAACAAATCAGAAACCGTCCCTGGCCTAGGCCCAGATGTGGAAAATTATTTATAATGCAAAAGTGTAGGCCTCAAGTTCCATTTGGCTATAGGACTAGTAAAATTATACTTACATTACATGTTTGACAAGCCTAGCCAACCCTATGCCAGCACAACATTGTTCTGATATGAACTTGCTCAACTGTTTGTTTACATAATTGCAACAATCAAATCATTTCATACAACTTGTCTTTCGATTGGCCCGCGTTTATGAAGGCACTGCCATCTAGAATAAATATAGAACTTTTTCGAGCTCTTTGCTATACGCAAATCTTTTTAAAGTGTTTGGATTTCGTGATACTCTTTCAACCATATACATCCTATATAATTGGCTAGACCAGCAGTCGGTGGTCCACTTCCGGTACAATTAGAAGCCATCTTAAAATGACAGTTTACATGTTAATCAAATGGGAGCGATTTGTGGCCAAATAGTTCTCAAGATTGCCGCCAGGTTGACAGGTAAGCATACTAGCCTTTAACACCAAATGATTACTAAATTCCCTTATGCAATCACTTCGTATTTTTTGTTTTGTTTAATACCATGCTGCACAAGCTAAAACCATATCAAACAATCCAGTAAAATACTTTATTGCATTAAAAAAGCATAAATTAAAACACCAAATCGCCATCTTGAAATGGGCCGGTTGAGTCTTCAATTTGCTACGCTCGCGCCTGTGCGGAGGTATAGGAGACTGCTAATCTAGCCTACTATAGGGGTTTAATATCAATGCTTTCAACTCACAACCCATGACGTTTTCCACGATACCGTTCAAGAATACCAATTCCTTCGAAAACGAAAACGACTTCGTTTTCAAATTGCGTTTTCAACTCATCTCCCACGAACTCAAGAATTGGGGTCCAGTCCTTATACCGTCGTTATACCATGGTTATACCACCTATACCCAGGATGTACATGAATCCGGGTCTAGATATTTTACATCCTATATTGTTACTGCTAATACCATAAAATTTAAATCAACTTTGATAAAAATATTATATTTTAGCAAATAATTTTGTAATGGAACTTGAAAAAGTAATGAGATCACACACATAACAAAAACTTGTAGAAATACAGCCAAACCTTACACACTCAAAAGGAATGAGATCTAAAAAAAGGGCCAAGCTCATCTACCCTTCCACATAAACGTACAGTGTCCCATAACAGCATCCTCGAAAAGCTTGGCAAAATAGAATTTGCATGTTATTACGTTTAAATTAATTAGAAAAAAAGAACTTGGATAAACTATTACGTTAAATTAAAAATCGCAAATTCTATTTTGCCAAGCTTTTCGAGGATGCTGTTATGGGACACTGTACGTTTATGTGGAAGGGTAGATGAGCTTGGCCCTTTTTTTAGATCTCATTCCTTTTGAGTGTGTAAGGTTTGGCTGTATTTCTACAAGTTTTTGTTATGTGTGTTTAACGTTACAACAAACGGTACTGTGACTGTCATAGATGTGTTTTCACGTGGGATAGTCACAGATAAGTGAGTACAGAGTGCGCAGTGATGCAATCTATCTTGTTGGTCTGCGAGCTAATAGCTCACAGACGGTGATGCCATGTGCTTAGGCTCCCCTCGGAAAACACCCCCTTGTCAACCGTCTGTTTTCTTGAATGAACTCGGTCGCGTACGGGATGTCAATACTGGATGAATGCCATCAATCTTGTCGGGGCGAGAGGGAGTTGGGGGTGGGGAGGGAGGGAGGGGATGTGTGTCAACAACAACAGAGGATGTTAGTGCCTTATGGGACTACCAGCCCCACGCACCTGCCACGCTACGTAAGAATCACGAACCAGAGTCGATAAAGAAGTTTCAACGGGGAAACTTCAGTATCGACTCTGGTAAGAATTACAACTACAATATCCGAACGTACCCCCAGCGTTATAAACCACTTATACAGTACACTGATGAAGTTGTAAAGTAAGTTGCAGGAAGCACTGAATATAAGAATGTCCTGGAAATGATATATCACTTACGTCTTCTCGTTTCATTAAGATTGGTCGTCCGTGACTCCGTGGTTAGTAAGGCGCTGGTCCGAAGCGTATGACTCTACAAGGACGTGGGTTCGAATCCCGTATACGGCATGTTTTTTAATAATTGCCCTTCATAGTCATCTATCACGACTCATCGTCTCGATTAGCAACAGGGCATTTATATCATAAAAACAATCTAAACTTCTATTAGGATAGACTAATTTTTCTCTGACCCGGCACCTCCACCAAAAGACTGGAATATATTTATTTTATTACGATGGACCAATTTTTCACTTACCTGGCACCTCCACCAAAAGACTGGAATATATATCTATATATATATATATATATATATATATGTTCTGTTGTAGGCTTTCGTGATTCATGGTTTATGTTAAGTTATACTTTACGGAAATAATCACGCTTTATTGGATGTTTAAAACAAATATTTAATTAAAACTTCAACGTTTCAGAAGACTAGGCTTCCATTTTCAAGAAGAACTCTTTTAACATTCAATATAGCGTGATTATTTCCGTAAAGTATAACTTAACATATATATATATATATATATATATATATATATATATATATATATGTTTTACCTTGGCTTTATAGTAGGCGACTATGACGCTGTTATGTAAGTACCATAGATAGAAATTAAAAAAGTGACTACACCGGGGTTTGAACCCGGGACCTTAGCTTACCGGGCTATGCTCTTACCAACTGAGCTATGCGGCCACCAAAAATATGTGCACGACTTGGCCATAACGTGTCTCTGGTAAGACTGTATAAATCATAGGCACCGTAGATGTTGCTGTTGCTAGTTATACATAATAAATAAACTTCTAAACACTTTAAAGAATATAAATAGAAATATTTATTAAGAGAGAAATTACTAGAGGCCATAGGCCTGCAAAAATTGGAAACAAAGTCAAAGTTTGGTGGCCGCATAGCTCAGTTGGTAAGAGCATAGCCCGGTAAGCTAAGGTCCCGGGTTCAAACCCCGGTGTAGTCACTTATATATATATATATATATATTATATATATATATATATTATTACGATAGACAAATTTTACACTTACCTGGCACCTCCACCAAATGACTGGAATATATATATTTTATTACGATGGACCAATTTTTCACTTACCTGGCACCTCCACCAAATGACAGGAATATATTGAAAATAAACTAGGAAAACGCCAAAGGCCCGACGCGCGGATGAGCTTTAAAAGTTTTTAGTTTGCGTGGGATATCTTTACTTTTGCAAGTGCGTTGTTTTGCTTCCTACGCACTGTAGATGATGGTTGTCAAGTTTCTATTGTTAGGCCTACCTGTCAATTGGTATTATTTACCGTAAAAAACTTATATTAAAAGCTTTATTTCTATGGATTCTGGCTAACTTTTTCAACTTTTTCTTTCAAAAGGTACTACATCACCATAACCTTTATGTCCATGTATAATATGAACGTTGTAGCCCCACCCGTTTGGTCAGAATTGGCCCAAATGGCACGAAAATATCGCACAAAAAATCAAAAAACTTATATTAAAAGCTTTATTTCTATAGATTCTGGCTAACTTTTTCAATTTTTTCTTTCAGAAAGCAATACATCACCATTACCTTAATGTCCATGTGAAATATAAACGTTGTAGCCCCACCCGTTTGGTCAGAATCGGCCCAAATGTCACGAAAATATCGCACTAAAAATCGAAAAAAATCGTAAAAGTACGATATTCATGAGAAATATTTCTTTGATTGTACCCAAAAACGTAGCAAGTCTAAGTTCAGAGATTTCGAAGGTCCTGTCAAATTTTCTTTAAGATCGGATATGCCGTTTGCCCGGTTGAGAGCGAACAAACAGACGAAAAAAAAACGAGTTAAATTTGTTGGGGGGTCGGTGAAATTGAAGTCTTCGCTTCGCTCATCCAAAAATAAGCAAATCGTAACGACCCTTAAGAGTCTACCCACTCAGTCATTTAACTGATTTTCAGTTAACTAGGAAAACGCTAAAGTCCCGCCGCGTTGATGGATGAGCTTTTTTAAGTTTTTAGTTTGCGTGGGATATCTTTACTTTTGCAAGTGCTTTGTTTTTCTGCCGACGCATTGTAGGTGATTGTTGTCAAGTTTCTTTTGTTTCTTGTTAATTTGTTATTATTTAACATAAAAATCTTACATTAAAAGCTTTATTTCTATGGATTCTGGCTAATTTTTTCAACTTTTTCTTTCAAAAGGTACTACATCACCATAACCGTACATGTCCATGTAAAATATATACGTTGTAGCCCCACCCGTTTGGTCAGAATCGGCCTAAATGTCACAAAAATATCGCACAAAAAATCAAAAAAACTTATATTAACAGCTTTATTTCCATAGATCTGGCTAACTTTTTCAACTTTTTATTTCAAAATGTACTACATAACCATAACCTTAATGTCCAGGTATAATATGAACGTTGTAGCCTAACCTGTTTGGTCAGAATTGGCCCAAATGGCACGAAAATATCGCACTAAAAATCGAAAAAAATCGTAAAAGTACGATATTCATGAGAAATATTTCTTCGATTGTACCCAAAAACGTGGCAAGTCTAAGTTCAGAGATTTCGAAGGTCCTGTCAAATTTTCATTAAGATCGCATATGCCGTTTGCCCGATAGAGAGCAAACAAACAGACGGAAAAAACAAACAAAAAAAAAACAAAAACAAGCGAGCTAAATTTTTTGGGGGGTCAGTGAAATTGAAGTCTTCGCTTCACTCGCTTCGCTCGCTACGCTCATCCAAAAATAATTTTTCGATTGCGCTCAAATTTCACACGAATATATTAATTCATAAAATTAAGGTTTTGTGAAAAAAATCATTACAATCGGATAAAGCATGTAGGTGATATTAAGTCGAAGAAATTTTTAAAATCGAAAAAAATCGTAAAATTGCAATTTTAATGAGAAATAATTTTTCAATTGCGCTCAAAAACGTGGCAGTTCTAAGTTCAGAGATTTCAAAGGTCTCCATAAAATTTTATTGCAATCGGAGTATCGGTTTAGCCGGAATCGTGCTAACAAACAGACAAAAATACAACAAAAAAAAGAAAGAAAAAAAAACATTCCAGATTTTTTTCTCCAGTGTAGTAGAAATGGAATCTTCGCTTCGCTCGCTACGCTCATCCAATTATATTATTGTGAGGAATAAAAAATGCGTAAATTGTCAGAACGGATCTCTTAATTCAAATTGAACCGTTATTTTTTTCTCTGAATTTTCTGCTTACATTAAGTCGACTCAAAAAATATAGTATTTCAATCAAAACTCAATCTTCCGATGATTTTTTTCTCTTCTTGTGGGTCATAACTAGGTCAAGTACGCCGGTCAACAAAGAGGTTATCACATCCATTATTTCGCCACTTTTTAAACAATAGCTCGGTGCGGTTGTCGAGAGCATAGAACGGAAACAGGATTCGGTGGGGAAGGGAGGGAGATCAATATTGCATGCTAGAATACCGATATCCGAATAATGAACATTTTCATTTTTAATTCGAATTCCTACAACATTTTGCCCTGGAAAGTATAGGGGACTTTGGGTTTCACAAACCATACCCAAGAATTACCGAAAAGTTACTCCTAATACGTAATAATAATATCGGTAACATTTTAAATCTTACTTATTTAACGGGACACTTGATAAAAGATCATATGTTCGTTTCCCTTTAAATAGTTATAAGCCCTATACAATTCCAGACCTTAAAATTACACAAACGTTCATTATTATTATTCAGAATTATAATATATTTGTAATAGGGATAAATAAAATGAGCAAATAATTGAAAAGAGATCCTGATTGATTTACAAAAATTATTGCTCTTATCTCGTCGAACCCGAACCATCTGCACTGACTAGCTAGACCTGCTAGACAAACGAGCCACATGTTCCCCAGTTTGAGAAAGTGGATCTCAGTTATTTTATCCGTCGCGCTTATGTATAGTTGAATGCACATCTCAATGGCTTTATTTTTATTGGATATGTCACATGATAATCCCAACTCTGGGAGAAATAAACCGATTAGAGCAGGTTTCCTCTTAGGCCGAGGTCGATACGGTTCCATGTAAGCTTCCACACTAAAGTATACACTCCAGACAAGCAACGTTACAGCACAGATAACAGCATTCCATCAGTCCCGGCACCTCCACCAACGCTATTGTACCTTTGGGTCTATAATACGGGGCAGAGGCTCAACGCCTGTAAACCATTGTTTGCCATGTTTCACCTGTTACTTGCTACTTGTACCTTTGGGTCTATAATACGGGGCAGAGGCTCAACGCCTGTAAACCATTGTTTGCCATGTTATACCTGTTACTTGCTACTTGTACCATTGGGTTTTTAAATACGGGGCAGAGACTCCACGCCTGTGGATTAATGTTTGCCACGTTTTACCTGTTACTTTCTGCTTGTACCAACAAGATATTGCTTATTGTTGTCAAGGTCGATTGCCAAACAGTTGTAGGCAAATTGAGATCTATAAATACGTAAGCCATCAAATTTTCTCAACCATTGTATGATGTTTTAATTATGGTCTAAGTTTTATAGTCATATTATACAGACCTCATACTAGCTTAAATGCTTCTCGAACAACTTTATTATTCAATTCAATATTTAGAATGGCTAATTTAAGCTGATAACTAGCATCGCTTTATTAACAAAACACAAACTAGTGAATAAAAATTTAAAAAATTAGAAATACAATAATTTTCAACTAAATTCGTTGACCCGGCACCTCCACCAAACTCCCTAGGCATTTGAACCGGGTGAATATCCTGATAATAAGAGAGTTTGTTTGTTTCAGTGGCTCGGCGTTCGAGGGCCAGTGGCAGAACGGCAAGCGACATGGGCTGGGTGTTGAGACGAGGGGGCGGTGGCTCTATAGAGGGGAGTGGACTCAGGGTTTCAAGGGCAGGTACGGAGTGCGACAGTCCGGCACGTCGAACGCGAGGTACGAGGGCACCTGGGCTAACGGACTGCAAGACGGATACGGCTCCGAGACGTACGCGGACGGAGGTAAGACAACGTCGAGCATACTTTGTATAAACAAGGCAGATAACTTTATGTGATAAATATACGTGCAATGAATTACACACAATACCAACACAATAACACACAAAAACACACAATATTAACACGAAAACACACGAAAACACACAATAAAAACACAATAACACACGAAAACACACAATATTAACACAATAACACACGAAAACACACAATATCAACACAATAACACACGAAACCAGCAAACTAAAACACGAAAACACGAAAACACACCAAACCAACACAATAACGCACACAATAGCACACTAATAATAATACAATAACACTAAAACATGCAATTACACACTCAATATCACACAATTCAAACACAATTACACACACACACAATACATTTAGGGTACTAGACAGACGAAAAACGTCTGGCCTCTCTTCTGGAATAAGAACATATTATTATTATAGAGGAGTTTTGTCCACTGACGACAATGCGAAGATCTTTTCTTTATGACAATCGTATGTATTAATAGATATGTTTCGTACATCTTCTGTAGTAGTACCAATATGCAACCATGTGAATAGAAAAGAAATGCATTTTAACAAGTCGCTTTTTACTTTCTATCTTCAAGATGGTAAAATGAGCAATATTACATTTGTATTTTATAATTAAATTTAAATTCAACAGAGAATGTATTACAACGGAAATGATAATGAATATCACAAAAACAAATCAAAACTCTTATCAATGTTTAGTGGTCTGTTCAAGACTCCACCCTACAAGTTTCTGTCCATGAGATAAATCGTCCATTATATTATGACTGTTCGTCTGATGAAATGTCTCTCTCGGTGTCGTCATCCAGGCCACGCTATTGTATGAGAGAGAATGGAAACAGAGAAACTATAGGTAGACACGTTTGCTCATTAGCTAGAGCAAACTATTGTGGCGAGATGGCGTATGTAGGAAACCTAGATCAATGACGATGTGCGATTCAATTGTGAGAAAGGGCGACCCTTCTAATTAGTTTAAACAAACATTTTCAAACAACACTTCTTGCTATATGTTCCTCTTTAATATAGGGCATGTAGCTATTTTAATAAATAAATAATTTATAAACTAACAACTAACGAAATTTATAATAGTTCCAAATCAGTAGAACAACTTTCTCTACCGCGTAAATCAACATATTGAAATTGTTCAGGGTTATTGGAAGGTATACTAACACTTCTATATTTGTTGGTTAGTAATATTAGTAGATACAAGGCTAAAGTGTAGCTCGAAGTCTGGTACCCCCCAGCGCTTGAGACAGTAGCAAGTTTCGACTGTACAATATCCTGAATAATTGAGAGATTCCTTACAATTCAGCAGATTCGAATTCTTTATTCAAAATGGAAGGACATTAAAATAATGCCGGGTTGAGAAATTTTCTCGACTGGAATTATTGAGATTAGAGATAAGAGTGAGAGAAAAAGGGAAAAAGGACTTAAAAATTTCGTACTTACTAAATATTTAGCATGCAATTACACGTATCTTTAGAGTGAATTTATAGTTTAAGTAACGTGAAAAGTGTCTTTCGGCCTGGAATAGAGAAGCCGACACCTATGATTGTGAGTGTAAGTTTCTCTAAATCGTCACCCCCTTTCAAAGCAGAAATTCGCGCGCAAAAAACAACAGACTATTAATTTAATGTCCCCCCCCCCCCCCCCCCCTCTCGGTGGATTTTAAAACATATTTCTCCATCCACCGTTTTAAAGAACGAATAGTGATAGAACAAACATAAAAAAATAGAAAGCTCAACGTTGCAACGATCGTATTTTCTTTCCTTCCTATGTTGTTCTTGAAGTCGAGAGCTTTGTGCGCCAGGAAAAGTGAAGTTTTGCTTCATTAACACTGGTTTCTCCACCGCCTGAGAATCGAACTGTGCCAAGCTAGTCAGACAAGCAACAAACAGCTGGGCTGAGGGGTAGAGAGGTGGGCGTACCACACCTGCTGTTCACTCAGTTTACTGCAAGACGTTTCCATAAACCCAACGTAAAGATTCACTTCTTGAATAAATTAAACGTAATAAAACGTAATAATTATTACGTTTTTTGCGAAAACTTTAGTAGGTATATGTTTTTTAGAATTTAGAATTTTAAGATGACACATTTAAAGTATTTTTGGCTCAATAATATTTTTCCCAGACATTCGTAGTCACTTATAGATACCACAATAAAGTTGACCAAAAAGATAAACAAATATAATGTTTTTACAGAAAATTTGCTGCAGAAAAACAAAAGTGGATAAATATTTATTTTCAAGTTTCGTTTGATGAAGATCAAAATATATCAACACTTTCAAATAGATCCACAATAACTTACACAAATTTTCAATGCGGGAAATTATTTGCAATTACGAAATTAGTTATGCCTACATAATGAGTGCAATGTGCAGGAAATGGATAACATCGTCAAATGAGTCATACTTTGTGATTTAACGTAC
The DNA here is from genome assembly GCA_024449915.1 of Sweltsa coloradensis. Lineage (NCBI taxonomy): Eukaryota > Metazoa > Arthropoda > Insecta > Plecoptera > Chloroperlidae > Sweltsa > Sweltsa coloradensis. The sequence goes on from JAMZAV010002538.1 coordinate 55,353, forward strand.
TTTAGAATCAAAACATTGAACAATTAATATTATTAAAGTCACTTAAACGATGCATTTGTGCAACTTTTAAATTGAAAATGTTTCTCGTTTTTAATATAATTTATTGGTTTCGTTTTAGTAGATTCTTTTCAAGTGAGTTTACACTTTTTCTCTAAGGGATACTCGCGATATTCCTGGAAATGTAATGTATAACTGCACATTTGGATGTTTATTGCCTCATCAAACGAAGTAGTAGTTAATATGAAATAGCCGTGACGTTGCGCAGTTATAATCGTCAGACAATTCCCTTTGTAGCTAAAGGCCTCCCGCTTCATGCTAATCAGATAATGACAACACTTTTCTAACGGCTCGCCGCTATTCTATATCGGCGTTCAAACTTGGACCATCCCGTTCGATATGCGAGCGGCGTGAAACGGAACGCGTGAGTGCGCGTGCGTGCGTGTTGGATCTAAGTGGTGCATAGATTCGTGTTCAATCGTCGACCAAGGGATTACTTTGGGTTAACACGTAAATCCATATAATTGAGGGCGTTTACAAAAAGTTAACGTTCGATTTTCTCGTTTTTATTATCTTCACATTGTTCCCTGAGAGCGTCAATAATTCATGTCACACATGTGGGGGCTTTGTTAACCCCCTGTCCAGCGTAGCAACAAACAACGCCAGGGCACGTTAACAATAGTTTCAGAAACACAACAGAAACTCTGCTATATTGAAATGCGCAATGCGTATAACGTACAAGCTCTATTGCACACAGATCTGTTTCCCCCCAAAATTATCTTATCTTTGGACTGTTTGTCTTAGTTTATCGAGTGCAAAATTCCATAGTCAAATTCCCGATTCGGATTTTTTTTAATAGTGTCTTAATTCTAAAATTAAATTAATTTTTTATTAATCTTTTAAACAATAAAAATCAAAACGCACACATAAGAGCTGATTCTTTCCAAAACCACGAACCCAAGTAGAAAATACAAACGAATCGGTTGTTGTGAAAACGACCTACGTCACTTTTTGTAGTTCTGAGTAAAATGAGATTAACTTTTTTCAGAATGAAATAATCGTTGTACATGATTCAAACTGTACATCTTTAAACGTAAAAATACGCAATTAAAATATGCAATTACATAAAATTTATTTTATATATATATATAGTCTGACCAGAAAAAATAGGCTGTGTTCCTGACTTATCCTCTCTCTTGGAATGGCGACAAGTGAGTAGCAGCGTTCACGTGTGTCTCCGGGGAAACATTATATTTCGGCTAGTTATTCATTCACTAAAATATTGTAAATCTTCAAACAGAGCCGTAACATTAACATCTCTTTGCCAAAGTGTTTTGTCTTGCGTCAATCTATTTCCAAACTCAATTATTCACATCGTAAATTATATTAACCTCTTAGTTCTCTCCAATCCACCAGCCATGTCTTCTGTTCGCGCGTGCGGTACCAACACTGTAGCCTCAAAAAACCCCAGAACCGTGAAGGATGTCGCGGACTACTGCACCTCTTTGGAGGGTGCGTTGTTTAAACGTTTGGATGACCTCCAAACCGAAACTCGTTCAAAGCTACAAGAAATGAACCAAGTAATAACATCAAAAGCGCCTACCTATATAGACACAAGCATTGCAGCTGATATTGCTGAACTTCAAATCAAACTAGAGACTCAAATATCAGCTGTGAGAGAAGGGATGAAGAGAGAGCTGGAGACTCTGCGGTCGGACCTGGAACGAATTGACACCACGCTTCTAGATCAAGAGGACAGGATCGATGCGGCGGAACAATACAGCCGCCGAAACTGTATCTTGATCCACGGCATCCCGGAGCGTCCCGGCGAGGACGTGGTAGACGCTGTATTGTGGTTCTCAAACACTCAGTTGAAGTTCAACTTGCCGGTGCAGGAACTAGACCGGTGCCACCGACTCGGCCGGTCAGAAACAACACCGCGCAAGTTGTCACCGCGGGTCATCCAAGACCAATAATTATCAAGCTTACAAGATACTTCACTAAGGCAGAGATGTGGGGGCGCAAAAGAAATCTAACCAAAACCGGCTATTTTATAACAGAGTCCCTCACGAGAGCCAGGGCTACACTACTAAAAAAACGCAAAGGACATCGCAACCGCTCGCAATGTTTGGACCCAGGATGGTCGCATCACCGTCCTGGGCCACAACAATCGGAGAATCTACATAAACTGCGAACGTGACATGACCCGCCTACACAACTATGTGCCCCCTGCAAAACCATCTCAAAACGTCTAAAAATCCCCTAGTTGGACACTTGTGATTAAATGCATTTGTATCCGCATTATCAAAGTTAAACTTTGAACTATAAAGTTAGAAGTGATTTAATATATTATAATATTATGTATTTAATTCAATTTTAATTACTTTACTCCTAGTATTTTTAATAGTTCAGTGCAGTGTGTATGTGTATGTGTATGTGTGTGTGTGTGATGCAGTCAGCAAGAGAAGCAACAAGCAGAAGGGTGAGTTCCAATACATGTTTTTATTGAATATTAGTTACGAATTGTGTCATGGAAATATTAAGTTATTAGTGTGGTGGAGGACCCGCTAAAATATTTTCACTTTTTCACCAGAAATGGCTGCAAAAATTAAGTTGGCAAACATGGGCGTCTTAGGTGGACCACCCACATCTCTCACCCCTAGTGACTTTGCGAGCACCCTCTTGACCTTGCCGGATGCAGTTAACGACCAACGCCCTCTCCCCCCTCTTCACCAACTAATTATTGTTCCACCGGAAATATTTTAAAAACCAGGCTAGCTGGGCATCCACGCGCTTTGCAAGTGGCTCATCTTAACACCTCATCTGTTATGTCACACATTGTTGACCTGCAGGCGATTGTTTATGAAAATAAGTTGGATGTTATTCTAATAAGTGAATCGTGGTTAAAGCCATCCTTAAATTCCATTCTAGTGCAGCTAGATGGATACAGACTGATTAGGAATGATCGTACTAAACGGCGTGGGGGCGGTGTATGCGCATACATTCGCAATGATATAAAATACAAAGTTTTAAGCCAATCGCCTAGTGCGTATTCCGCTCGACCAGAGTTCATTATTTTGAAATTAAGATTACTAATCAATCGATTCTTCTAGCAGTAGTTTACCGACCCCCTAAAATTGGCTTCCTCACCGACTTCGAAACCTCGCTTCTAAAATATATCCCCCACTACGAGCACATAATTATTATGGGAGACTTTAATACTAATTTACTATTACAAAATCACACTGACACACGACAACTAAAAACGATATTTGACTCTTGCAATTTAACAGTTCTGCCCTAGACCCAACACACCACACTTCCACATCTCACACCTGGATTGACATAATGATGACTTCTAACCGAGACAGAGTTCTCAATCACGGACAACTGTCAGTTCCCGGAATCTCTGCCCATGACCTAATCTACTTACAGTACTCAATACGTGTACCGAGACAGACGCCAAAACTTATTACACGACGAAAACATGAAGTTTATCGACACAGAACTATTTAAGCTAGACTCTTTATCTCTGCCTTGGGACAACGTAATTAATCTTCCAACAATTGACGAAAAATTAACAGAATTTAACTCTTTAGTGTTACAATTATATGACAAAACACGCCCCCCTTAAAGTCGTTAGAGTATCCAAACCACCATCCCCATGGATGACAGCCGAGATAAAAGACCTCATGGCTAGGCGGGATGGGGCTTTCAATAAATATAAGTTACACGCTAGCGAGGAAAATAAAGAAAGGTACAGGGTATTAAGAAATAAAACTAACCAAGTGATACGCACAGAAAAAAGACGGCACACCTACAGTCTACTAGACCCTAAAAACCCCGTTAAAAAGATGTGGCAAAGTCTTTCGCTAATGGGTGTTGGTAAACAAAAGGTCGATGACACGCCCATTGAAATACCGCTGGATACCCTAAATACACACTTTACGACACTGCCTACTGCTAAAGACCAGAATAAACCCGATAATAGACAAAATAGACAAAACACTGTAATTAAACCTGACTACGAACCGTTTAATTTTTCGCACGTGACTCCAAAATTTACTTTGCACGCAATCAATCGAATTAAATCAAATGCCCAAGGGGTGATCTAATTTCTATTAAACTAATTCAACACATGATAAAGCTTTCCCCCATCCTAATCGAAATAATAACCTATCTTTTTAATTTTTCATTGTCTTCTAACTCATACCCAGCTACGTGGAAGCAGGCACTTGTCCGTCCTTTGCCTAAAAAGGCTAAGCCAGACTCAGTCAACGACTATCGGCCGATCAGTATTCTTCCAGCTCTCTCTAAAGCCCTAGAATTTATTGTACACAGACAAATTTCACACTTTTTTTGATGAACATCACATCTTAGATAAATATCAATCGGGTTTCAGAACTAATCACAGTACATGCACAGCCTTAATTAAAGTAACTGACGACATAAGGACAAGCATGGACAATCGACAACTAACACTCTTGACCCTACTTGACTTCAGTAAAGCTTTTGACTCCGTAAACATTGACATTCTTCTATCCAAACTTGAATCTATCAACTTCTCTACCTCTTCACTTCGGTGGATGGACTCTTACCTGCGTCAAAGACAACAATGTGTTACATCGGGCGAAAATCGATCAATGTGGCAAAATGTAACTGCTGGGGTGCCGCAAGGCAGTGTACTTGGACCTCTGTTGTTTTCAATATATATAAATGATATTTCATCGTCTCTAAAGTACTGTTATCATCACTTATACGCCGACGATCTTCAAATATACCTTCATGCTTCACCTATATCAATTAATCAGGCCATAATGATGATGAAACGAGGACTTAAAATCTCTTGCCAGGTGGGCTGCTGACAATCTACTTCATTTAAACCCTAATAAATCGCAAACTATAATATTGGGGTACCATAAACTACTGAAAAAAAATTAATTATTCAACACTTCCTAGTGTTGTTATGAGTGGGATGGCTATACCTCTACAACACAAGGAAAGAAACATAAGACTTCATATGACGACAATCTTTCTTGGACTGACCATATTAAACACGTGTGCCAAAAGACTTATGCTTCCCTACACTCACTGAACAGACTTAAAAACTTTTTACCAACTAAACTGAAAACTCTACTTGTACAATCTCTCATCATGCCACATTTCGACTACTGCGACGTTGTATATAATGACTTGACTGAAGACCTGTCTATTCGCCTTCAGCGGGCTCAAAATTCATGCGTGCGATTCATTCTCGGAATAAAAAAATCCCATCATATAACTCCAGGTTTCAACTACACGAGCGACGTAACCTTCACTCCGTCTGTATAGTTCATCGCGTACTTTCAAATTCTTCACCCTCGTATCTTTCTACAAATTTCCAGTATCTTCATTCAAATCACCTCTTTAACACAAGGTCAAGGTCGGGAACGCAACTCATTTTCCCTGTTCACAGAACAAACCTTCTTGACAATTCATTTACAATCAACGCTATTAGAACCTGGAACGCCCTGCCAATTAACATAAGGGACGCACACATCAATAACTATAATATTTTTAGGAATAAAATACGTGAATTATATTTCAATAAAAACCATGGGACGAATGAAACATAAACATGAATCCTGCTGAATCACTACTTTAATTATTGCAACTCACTCAATTACCGCTATGTATTAATAATACTCCAAAAAGTTTGTACGGTATGAATGAATTGAGGACAAGAATGAATGGGAATTTTTAGATATTTCAAGCAATTGTTTCATAATGAGTAGATAATGTGTGTATGTATGTGTGTGCTGAACTCATATTCTATATATTTCTAAATAATGGTATATCATTGCATGTAGACTATAATCTGTATTTTTTTATACTATTTACTTTATTATTGCATGTTGGATATGTATATCTTCTACACTATTTTACATTATTATTATTATTATTATTATTATTATTATTATTATTATTATTATTATTATTATTATTATTATTATTATTATTATTATTATTATTATTATTATTTTTTATTTTTTTTTATTACAATATATATATATATATATATATATATATATATATATATATATATATATATTTTGTATTATTATTATTTAGGATTAAATTGTGTGTTATATTAATTATGTTGTCATACATCGATGTATCTGAAATATTAAGAGGTTGGATGGAAGATAAAGCCTAACTGGCTTTAATCCCCGCCTAAATAAAGACGACTATCTATCTTTTCAAACTATACTTATTAAATTACAACATGTCAGAATGTTATTTGCATATTTTTTTTTAAATTTAAAATCAATATAGATTGGACATTACAAAATATTTTTTTATCTGACTTATTCCCTTTTTAAAACAAACGATTTTTTACATGTGAATGGGAATAGCATTTAATCTTTTCAATAAAACATGACAGTATGTGTTATCTATTTCATTTTTATTTAATTTCAAAAAGGTAGGTACGCAAAGTTATATTTAACATGATGCCATATAATGGTGGTTTCAATAGCTGCCAACAAAAGCGCCGTTCGATGTGAATAAGGAATAAGTCAAATGACTTGTTCCCTTTTCAAATAAACTCGAGTTTGGGACCTCCCTCTACCAAAGCCAACGGTGCATCCGACTTGCTCCATTTTCACACACAGTGTGCGTCTGCATAAAATAAGCAAGAATTTGGTGCTAGCTCATTTTCGTCCAAACGTGGCTTACGCCCTTTTCACAACAACTGATTCAAACATAGTCAATTATACGATAATAACTCTTAACAAATAGGACTTTGTTCACATTTTGTTCGAAGAAAATCGTAACCTAGTAGAAAAAAAATAAAACAAAACCTTTCAATGATTCAGTTTTAACAGATATTGAAAGTGACATCTCACAAATGATTCCGTTCGCGGCATTGCAGGATTGAGCTGACGAGACCCATGCTGGTCTCCAGTGATATTTCGACTTCCGGACGCTGCGTCTGTTATGATGAATCTGTCACCCCTATTGATTAACGTGGTCGCAGGTTGCATGTCTTCCTCCACGCTCAACACGTGGCCTTGCTGGCCTACAGGCAAATATTTGCTTCCCATTCGACAATGAATGGAACGGAACGGAAACAATCGGGTTTGGCCGAGGATTGCCGAGCGCGGATGTCTTCATTACCCCTGACACGAGGAAGGAAATGTAGAACTTGTTCCGAACAGTGTTGACGTTTTGAGGGGGGAGTTTAGCTTGAAAACTGTTGCTGGCGGATCTAACCCTCTCAAGCACAGTTTGTTTGTAAACTTCACTGATAGGATTAACTCGTGGAAGGTCACCGGTTCGACACTAGACACGGAACTATAAATGAAGATTTTTGGAGGAACCTTAAAGGTTAACAGAGTAAACATAAACCTAGCACGGTAGTAGAAACTGACATTAAAATAAAATAAAAATCTCAGATGCCCGCGTGGGTACAATCAGATCCCCCGGGGACTTTTAGGTTGTTAGGGTTAAGGGAGTTGGGAAGGTTTTTTTATTTTGGGATATTGTCAACGTCTAAATTTTTATGCAACGGGGACTTGACTATTTGAACGAAGGGAGGGACGAAAGGGGATGCCGCGGGGGGACGCGGGGTGGAAGGCCTGTGCTGGTCGAACCACCCCACAAGCGTAGGGGGGGGCAGGGGTTCCCCCACGTCGTGGTCGTCCCCGTCTGTGTCACATCCGTCCGTGTTGTCTTGTCCCCCCCGCCATTGTTTAGGAAAAAAACCTCCCCTAAAACACGGGCCAAACACGAGAAGGTAGGGGTTTGGATTTTGATGGAAGTGGGACCAAAAAAAAAAATGTAAAACATTGTTTAACGGACGGAATTTGGGAACCTTCCCGGGTTTTGAAAAATGAAAGATATAACGTTTGGGGATATATATTTGAATTCCATATCCACCGATGGCGGCAAGTGTCGAAAGATCGGGGGTCATATTTTCTGGGCAATTTGGTGGAGGCGCCGGGCCCGCAATTGCCAGGGTGAAAAAAATCGGGGTAGCCTGCATGGCATCAACCAATTCTGGAAGTCATCAGAAAACTAGGAAAACGCCAAAGTCGTAGCCTATTAGGTAGGGATGCAAATGTTCCGGATTTTTAAACAGTGGCTCGCTCCTCGTCTAAAAACGACTCTGGCTTTTTCCTATGTTTACTTTACAATAAATTTTTGGAAAAAAAAGCTTTTTAAGGGGGCAATGCTGTTAACCGTCAAATATTTTGCAGGGCGTAATTTTATACCTCTAGGGTATCTAGAGTAATACACAAGTTGAAAAGGGTGGGGAAGCATTTACACAGTGTTATACATGTTTTTTTTTTTTAACTATTTTTTGCGGTTAATATCACGCACAGTGTTATATAAAAAAAACTTTTAACCCCAAGTTTCGAAAAACTATGTTTCGATTTTCAAGGGGAAGGGGTTATTTATGTTTGTGTAGGCGTAGTCTAAATAACCCTCTGACCTGGCCCCTATGGACCTGGGATACCATGTAACCTTATCACGGTGTTTGGGCTAGTTGACAAAACCCTTTTGACCTAGGCAAAAGCTTCTTCGAGTGACCTTTGATTCGCACGATGTCAACTTGGGTTTCAGGACACGCCGCCATTTTTTATTTTTTAAAAACTTGTGGGTTTTATTTTAGACAAACCAAAAGAATATTTAAATTTTAGCCTAATGCCGTAACAAGAGTGGCCACCGAATAAGTTTGAGACCGGGTTGGAAGGGTTTTGGCCTGTACATTTCAGGGAAGAGGGTTAATGACTTATGTAGAAACATATTAAATAATTCAGGTAATCATATTGGGGATGTGCAAAACTGTTATTTTTTAAGTTTAAAAAATTCGAAAAATTTTAAAATTTCGTTTTTACCCAAAAAATAATTTGATAATCACAACTAAGTTTTTTTTAATTTAAAAAAAAGCCTTTTCAAAATTATTAGATCACAAATTCCAGGACAAATTATGTTTAATTTTAAAAAGAAAAAAAAGCACATGAGAGTGCGAATCATTTTTTAATTTTTAAAAGCTCAATTTCGCCTTAGTTTCAAAGTTTCTTACGTTTTTACCCCCTGTTTAAAATTCCTACCCGGCACCTCACCAAAGACGAAATTATGCTTTTTTGTGTAAACAATTTTTTTGATATGAAGTAATTGAGCTTACTCGCGAAACAAACGTGATTCCCATCCACAATCGCGTTTTATGACACGGCACCTCCACCTAGCACCGACAGGAAATTTCATTTCACTCCCTACCGGCACCTCCCCCAAAATTTTAAAAAATTTTTGTTTGAAATTTCGTGACGAAATTTGCTTTTAAAAAGACATAAGGGGCTGTTTCGCATATTCACGGTATCAACTAAATATCGCAAAAATTCGCGAATTGGAAATTGGTACCGTTAAATCACAATACAGACTGTGATTCATGTGCAAATAAATATGAAGGGTAATTGCAATTTTAAAAAAAATCGCAAATTTTCGTTCCAACATTTTTCACTCTCTAATCTAGGTATTCAGCATAGAGAATACAAGATAAAAGAAGAGGCCAAAATATGGATAATATATAAAAGGAAATTTTTAAAGAAACTCCAGTTTTACAAAAATAATGAAGGGCTGGAATGAGCTTTAAATTGTGATGTGAAGATTGCATTACAATTAATATTGGCGTTATGGTATTTGAGAAGAATAAAACATTAAAAAATTTACATACCGATAAAAGAAATTATAAAGGAATTAAAAACTTTTTTTAAAATGTTTTAAACAATTTTATTAATATCAAACAATTTTGCAAAATAAAAAAAAAAAAAAAAATAGTGTAAAATATCCTTTGGGTTTGTTAGTGTTAATAAATATAACTGTATCTTAAAGGGATAAAAAAGTTTATGGAGCTTTTTTTAACAGAAAACCCCGGGAAAAAATTAATTCTATTTTATATTTTAATTTTTTCAGTCTCTAAACAATCTTTTGAATTTGTAGTTTCCCGTTAAAAAGCTGAAAATTAAATTTAAAAAAATGTATCATAGTCAAGTAAACGCAATACGTTATAAAATTTACTAAAAGCGTAAAAACCCAAAGCTTTACTCGAATCGTTATAGAAAAAAAAAATACAAGCACCATGCTTGTTTTGATGTTTGTTCCAATCGAATTGTATGAAAAATGCAATGATTCAACAGGAAGATCGTATTAGATTAAATTTTATTAAATTTTGGCAAAACATTCTGGGTCTACAGTACGTTTGACGTTGCAATGGTCGAATTTGTCTAAAGCCCTGATCGAACCCGATTAAACTTTGGGGCCCCTGAAATAGGATTTTTCTTTTCCGCCATTACCCGATCACAGCCCAAAAAAATTGATAATAAAGGAGATAACTAATTTACAGAGAAATTGCGAAAAATATTATAGACCAATATTTTTTCCCGTCCGCGGTGGCTCCTAAGATGTGGGGATGATCCGAAGGGTATGGCCCTAAAGTAGGCCGACGTGGGTTCGAATTCGCATTAAAATGTTTTTTTTTTGAAATCGTCTTTTTCTCGTCATATATCATCACTTTTCCCCCCTCAGATCCCTTTTTAAAATTTAAAAATTTTTTTTAAACCATTCCAAATAAACACTCATTCATCAAACTTCAACGATGCAGTTAAAAAAATTTATTATTATTCCCTTGCACCCATTTTCACCAGACAGTACCGCACTAAAACAATCAAAAACAAACACAACTTAATAACGATGTATCTTTGACCGGTATCTCAAAAAGCTATGCGTGTACCATTTTATTTTACATAAACACAAACACCATCAGTCGCAAAACCCGACCACAAACAAACAAAACCCATGTTTGCCCTTATTTTACTCAAGTACTCGAAACAAAAACCAAAGTGAAAACAAGCAAAAAAGCGCAAAAAATCGATCCATCCCAAAGAAACACACATGTAAATAATAACATTAAACGTTTATAAATAAGTATAAAAACACACACACAAACTTATATACAAAGAAACACACATCTAAAAACACAGTCAAACATTTATCAAATATAAAACAAAACACATAAATATACAAAAAAACACGAAGTATTATTCAAAAAAACTTCACGAAACACTAACTTAGAGAAATGATCATTCAAGAAGGCTAACAATGAACGAATACACGCACAAGTCATAAGAATATCAGGATACTAGGCCGCTTCGCGACGTCTTTAGTCGCGTTGATGGGTGAGCTAAAATGGTCCCTGCATTGCTATTTTGAAAAATATCAAAATGGCGGCAATTGTCATAAGAAATTTTATCATTGTTTTTAAAAAATTTTAAACTCAAAGTTTTTAGGGTTTTTGAAAGTTTTATCAAATAGAGTAACGATGTGTCGGTATAGATCGAACAAGCATTAATAATTACACAAAAACGAAAAAAAGGTATAGAAGTGAGATTTTTTACTTTAAATATTTTTTTTAGTTTTTCCCTAAAAACCTGCATTCTTTGTTCAAAGGTTTTAAAAGGGGCCCCGAAAAAGCATCAAGATTGGATACCATTGTCATGTAGAGAGCTAACAACCCGACAGAAAAAAAATACAAATACAAAAATACCGAACTAATAGTCAATAGTAAACTAAAAATCTTCGTACGCTCATCCCAAATAAGTACAGTTAATCAATACCCAAAAACCCCCAAATTTTCCCGGTAACGAGACAATGAGGGAAGATGAGAAGGCCCAGAGCGCAATAGAGGCCTTTCTCTGTGTTATATTCGCCCGCTGTGCGGAGAGGACCTGCCTAGACGAACAACCGGGCCCCGGTCCAGCCATGTGCTTGGGCCCTGCGGGGGGGTGCCCTACTCGACACCCTGCTTGTTCAAACCTGTTCCACAAGGGGCAATCATGGCTACTAGGAAACCCTGGGAGGTGCATGGGGGCCGGACTACGGCACCCCGCTTACAAAAACCCCGTTCCACAAGTGCAATCAAAGGGTACTAGGAACCAGGGAGGTGCATGTGTGCCGACTACGAGCACCTGCTTGCTTAAAACACCCGTTCCACAAGGTGCAAAATAGGCTACTAGGGAAACCCCGGTACGGTGCATGTGTACCGTACTACGAACACCCCCGCTTGCTTACAACACCTGTTCCACAAGGGGGGATTGCACCTAGTGCAACCCTGGTGCAACTATACTCCTGACGGGACGACTCTGAACTATACCCCCTCCCAGGAAAAAAAAGTTCAAGAGTTTTTCTAGAGAGAAAAAGAAAAGTCAGTTTTTTCTTATCTACCCTTTCATAAAACTTGGAAGACAAAAGCACCCAAAATTTGGTTAAATGAGAATCTTCGGGACAAAATGATTAATTGTTAGTCTATCTGGAGTTTTTTTAAAAAAACACCTCGATAAATTGAAGTCTTTTTTTTTTAAAATTTTTAGAAAATAATTTTCTTTCAAAGTTAAATATGCATCAAAAAATTTGATAAAAAAAATGTCAATTGATGTCGTAGAGTTAATTTTTTCTCGCTAACAGAATTTAATTCAGAAACAATCCCACGATATAAGGCACTCTGCACTTTTGCATGTCTTGGGTTGTCTGTCTAAAATTTTGTGTACAGAATGTGCTGAAAACATGTAAAGCGACGTTTTAACAAAATGCTGTTGGCAGCAAAAACCCTTTCATCAACACAACAGCTGGGAAGTACGTACAGAAAAAAGTGATTCACATCGTAAAATAAAACTGACCAATACACAGTCACTAAAAGGAAACAAAAGGTTCGATAATAAAACATGGGGCCACATTCAAAAGGGAAATGTCACCATACTGGGGTACCGCACCAAGCACAATACACCAAAAATCAAACTTTACTACACGAATACCCCAAAAAAATGAAACAAAAGTCTCACTAGGGGAAGACGTGATTATAATACAACACAGAGCGCAAAAGAAGGCTATTTATCACAAAAATAACCACATGTACACGTTTACACGACAACGTAATAGACGTACAAAAAGCAAAAATTTACAAAATAGGCCTAAATGTGCGCACACAGCAGACACAAAAAACACACAAAAAACACAAACGCAAACGCGCCCCACGCACACTTTATACCACAGAAAAACACCACACGACAAAACCGCACACATTTATACTCACAGCAAACCACAAACAAAACACAACACAAACACGCCCCAAAAAACCAAAACACAGACGCGCACACACACACATTTATACACAGCCACAGACAGAGACACATACAAACACACACAGACACAAACACGCACACGCACACATTTATACACACAGAGTGCACACAAACAGACGGACACGCACACGCAGCTGTGCGGGGCGAATGGTTGGCACGAAGGGTTGTTTGTATAAATTGAGATCGATTGAAAGGGTTCGACGACCGACCGACATACACGCACAGGGCGGAACAAAAACAGTGGCGTCATCTTTAAAGCAGCGAGCTTGTGGATTTGGGAAAGTGATTAGCCTTTGCAACAACCCATTTACATTGCCCACCCAAACCCACCAAAAAGTCACCCAGTGTGAAAGACACAGCTAGACCGTAATGTAGCAATTGTAATGCCGCGTTTTTAAAGTTTTTTGGGCATCATTATTCGTTCTAATGTTATATTGTTTTGGTTAATTTCAAACAAAACCAGGGTTATTGCAAAGTTTAAACGAGAATCCTCGGGGAATTTGCATTTCATTTTTAATACGCTATGGGATTCCACACAGTAAAGAAGATCGAATTTCTCTCCTTTCACTCCTGCGACCCTGATCCAATAGCCTCGAGGCAATCGAGACGCTGTTTTCGTACTCTCTCTGTATGTACTCTTCGTTAATAATAAAAGAGGCGTGGTTTGCTGGCTGGGCCCTTCATTGGAATGATCTTCAACCCGACATTTTTGGCTCGTCATTGATGACATAACTCTATTAGGGAGGGTTTTGGATTTTAAACCAGTTACCGGGAATCCCGAATGAAGTTTTCCGATATTCTCAGTCTTCGCAAGAAAAGTCTTAAAAAGCCCCCAGAAATTTTTTCACAATTGCCAAAAGTTGCATCGCACCCTCTGAAGATTCCACAAGAAGTTTTTAAATTCATATGACAAAAATTAAATTCCAAAAATGTGTATTTTCAGTCCCTACCCTAAGTACATACCCGGTACCCCCACATTTACCCGAATTCCAAAATACAAAAATGGATATAAATGGCGTTGCTTTTTTGGCGTGGCCCTTTTAGAGTCGTGAATAAGAAATGTAATCGTACATTAGCAAACTGCTATAGTACTTTTACATCAAACTGCACTTTTTTTTTAATTTATTTTTTAAGTCTATGTAAAAAAAAGATAAAAAGTACAGATTATTTCCTCATTTCTATAACAATAGCATTTAGAGTCCCGGGCAAAGTATAAAACTTCCCCAAAACTTTTTTTGGATTATTTTGCTGTTTTTGGGGAGTGCCGGGTCAGCTTCAAGGTCAAATTTCAACCCCCCTCTTTGTGGAAAACTAGGTTTTCCTGAGTTTAGGGGTGATGTTGATGTCTTGGTTTTTGAAATGATGCAAAAGAGGAATTATTTAGATCATTCAAATCACAAAGAGAACACCGCTTTTCTCCCTGAAATTTTTTCAACATCAGTTTAATCTCTTTTTAAAGATGTTTGATACAAATTGAAAATGTTTTTAAGATAACATAAATCCAAATTCAGGTGAAATTATTGCTGGGGGAAGGTCCGATCTAGATGGCGATGTGGTGATTAAAATTGAACCACCCCTGCTTTGGGTTTTTGAGGCCAAGTCCGTAGGCTTTTTGGTCTAGGGGTTGGGGGGGCGGGGGAGGGAGGCATTTCGCCGGAGGAAAGGATTAAAATCTCAACAGAAATCAATATTCGTTCGCAACTTATCTTCTAAAGTGGAAATATTTCATGTGAAGGCTCTTATAAAGGTAGGCCTATTAACTTCTGTGAGCTACATGCAAAAGTAAGTATAATCTTTACACAAGTTGAGTCACGTATTTTCTAATTATATAATTTAAGTTGTGGCATTACGATGAATAAGTTTTTTTGCACAAGCCCGCTTTAAGGATATAGTTAAGAATTGATAGAAAGTGTCGTACAAATCTGTCCCAACTGAGGCTCCGAGGTCCGGCCGAACGTTCTGGGTCCGAGCCCCGGTCGGGGAGAATTTTTACGACAGTTGCTATCAATCAATAATTAGAATACATATTGATACAATTATTGATACAAATGGATTTCGTATAAAATTTCAATGGCAGTCTATGAAAATCAAATGTAAAGTTTCTATCAGGTACCACACGTACATAGGACGACATATGATCGCGCCTCTTTAACACACTATATATATACGTGGCTTTTGATTACGTAATTCATATTTTAAAAGAAACTTTTATAGAATAGGTAAATGTTATTTAAAAATTAATTGAACTTAACACTGCTCTTAGGTTGGAAAAATAATTTTTAATACATAGCAATATTTCGAAAAGTTTCACGTTTCTTCGACCGGCTGATATTATTTACAAAAGCACAAACATCTGACAAAACCAAACCCGTGCTGGATAAATCCATCCACAGGCGAAAGGAAATTAAATGATGGGGCTTCAATTTTATTTTATTTATTTATTTATTTAACATATTCAGTTAAAAAAATGATTAACAAAGGAGAACCAGTAAATAAAATGTTGGTTTTGAGTTGTAAGATTAAAAACCTCAATAAGCAAAATGGTCTAGTACCTAATCGTAAGTTCCACTGCACATCGCCTATCGTTAGCACATTTCGGCCGAGTAATATGGAGAAGATTGGATGGAATTTACTCGAGACGGAACAGTTGCCAAGTCGATTATCGGGCGCGTTGCCAGAACAGTCGAATGGACCAGTCCACGTGGAACATTTCATAGCACGCAACATTTGGCAACATCTAGCGGCTAGTGCAGTCGCGATCACTGGAACATTCAATTAGCATCGGAGCGAGCTGTCATCGTGCACACGCACACGCACACGCACACGCACACATTTACACAATCAAATAAGCATACATCGGAGCATAAAAACAGGGACATGTGAATTGATAGTTAAGCCAACATTAACACAGCACTTTCGATTTGTATTGCTTAACGTCTCATATCAATGAACTAAGGCTATTCGAGACGATGAGTGGTGATAGATTAGGATGAAGGGTGAATAGAAAGGAGGAGAAGAAACCCGGTAACGGCACGTAGCCTACTCCTTTAGAAAAGTACCAAGGGGACCAACGGCTTTACATCCCATCCGAAATGACGGTGTAACCTTCACAGTCATAAAGGTTCCTCCACTAACCCAGACTGCCGAGCAGAAGTCGAGGAAACGAAGCCGTTACACTAGCTCTCGAATCCTCCATCTGCTCTAGCCAGCGGTGTACGTTTACTCCTGAACACGCCCGAGGTTACTAAACTTCGGTGTTTGAGTGGGAACCGGCTAAACGACTGGCGGCCGCCGCTGGCTAAACACTACACTGAGGCTTTATAGTTCACAATGTCATCTTAGCTGGAGGCATACGATTTGTTGTCCTATGCCATGTACCTTACAAGATAGTTAACACACCTTTAACAAATTCCATTTTGAATGTTGATGATAAACATCACGACGTCGTGACGTAATACATAATTACCATCTAATCTGACGGAGGTCGAGATGATTGACATAAGACCTAAAATCGATTCAGGGGGTTGATTCTTTGAAATAATTGGCCATTGAATACAAGAGATTCGGGAAAACAAACTTGACTCCTGTTAGCGTCGTTGTGATGGCTTCTGAGAAACAAATAATGAGTAGTAGGCCTCTCCGCTTTCACAAGGCACCAGAGAAATTTAAATTCGAGTGGGAAATCTGCCAATCCCTCTTGAGGCGTATAACTAGGTATTTTGGAGTTGGGACACTTGTGGGAGGGCTCAATACATTGTATGAAGAAAACCAAGAACCATTCAGTTCGAATTGTTGCCACGATTTCACATGAATGAATGGGATTAATAACAACCAATTCCGAAATGTATATTTAATCACTAGAAGAGAACATGCAAGTGTCCCTGGGTATGTTTTCCAAAAGAAAATTAAAACATTTATTGCAATCTTCAATTCCACCAAAAATGATATTTAATATTGTCCGTGATAATGTCTATTTTCGGAGCTGTATGTCTTGAATCTTTAACAATGAATGCATGGATAAAAACGAACTCGACCAATTTCACAAGAAAAATAGCTTTAATGTCCGTTCGATCTTTGACACATTTTGTAAAATAAAACCAAACACAACCTACGAATCATTAATTAAGAAAACATGAACAAGTTCTAACAATAGAAATGTGTTTATTTCCATTTAGCGATTTCTGTCATAAATCACGGTTAAAAATAGATTCTTGCAATAACTACTTTGGTAATATCCATTTGTTCTGTCTTTAGTAACAGTTAGTCAGTAATCAGACTCAATCAGAATTGGTCTTGGCGTGTTAAAGATGATGCAGGTTGACGAAAGAGGGATGGAAGGAAATAATATCTGAAAAAGTGAAGTGAGCGATTGATAATAACTATCTAGATTCAAACATGTGGAAACCATCTATCTAGATATAGGTACCACAAAACAGTTATTCCTTCTTCTTTACTCTGGAAAACATTAACATTTTTCGGCAAAATTCCAAAAAATCAATTTGTTCGGTGTCAAACATTCAACATTTGACACTTAGTAGAAACTGGAAAGGGAACATTTTAATACTAGTAAAAGGATCTCAGCGAGTTCATATTATTATAATATCTTGTTTGTCTAATGCTACCACCACCCTTGCTACACATACACACACTGATAATATGTTATAGTTCTCTCTACTAATGTCTCAGCTTCGTGCATGTTCCAGGCGGTAGGTCAAGAACTCTTGTTGCAACGGTAACAGCATTGCTCGAGTACATCATACTACAGACGGCACATTCTAAATGTTTTAACACCACAGAAATGTAGATTTATTTGCTCTTTCTAGTCAATCACCAAATTTATTCATGCAAATCCTTTGACTATAACGAATTTATATTAGGTAATTGCCCTGATCTGTAAGTCATGATATCAAACAAAATATATTTCAATGAAGGTTTTCGAAGGTTTTCGAGTATGTGATTACGCTAAATGGCAAATGTTTGAAACGACCATGTATTGCAGCCTTTTTACCCACTGTTATAGTACATTAAGAGCTTTAAACAAATTCGTTTATAAAATTAACCATTCTTCTGTTGTTCGAGCACAACTTGAGCTCCCCGCTACAACACAATTAATAGTATACTCGAGATTACAGCAGTGATGAAACAACATGTATTTCGTAACAACATAGCTTCATGCAACAATGCTTTATTGAGAAAAACTCTACTTATAAATTTATTTTAGTTCAATGAGTTTCCACAATACTGTTAAGGTTGTGTCGCCGTCTAGGGAGTGACAAGACTAAAACTACAGTTGAACAATTAAAACACACAAATACTCATATAATTATGTAATTAATATCTAGGTTATAGCACTTATTATAATAACTTGACGCCAGAACACGGGAATAGTCCTCCGTTAAATACACTTAAAATACATCCACTGTTTATAAGAACTAGCGTGGTAACACGGGAACAGTTCTCCGGTTTAATAGCCATGAGAGCTGGGACGTGCTAAGTACTTTTCCACATTGACCTGTCGCAAGGGTTCTTTCAAATCCCAGTAGCTCAGGATGACATCCCAAAAACAGCCTTCCTCACACACAGAGGAACATTTGAATTCACCAGAATGCCTTTTGGAGTTTCGGGGGGACCAGCTACATTTCAACGTACCATGGATAAGACGTTATCCAATTCCTGCATAAGTTCTGCCTTACATTTCTCGATGACATAATAGTGTACTCAGAAACTCTGGAAGAGCATCGGGAGCACTTAAATCAAGTGTTTGGTACCCTTAAGGATGCTGGGTTCACGGCTAATCCAACTAAGCCCAGCTATTTCGATTACCCTCCCCTTCATTGGACATGTGCTTTCCAAACATTCATATAGCCCTGATCCAACCAAGGTGTCTGCCGTGCAGAATTTCCCAGCTCCTCGCACAGTAAAGGAGCTCCAATCTTATCTTGGCTTTGTGGGCTATTACCGGACTTTTATCAAAGGGTTCTCCACCATAGCCCACCCACTGGACTAACCTATTAGCTGAAGATAGAGCCTGGAGGTGGACCAAAGTTGAAGAAGACGCCTTTGATAACCTTAAGTCAAGCTTAGCCACTACGGTTGCCTAACTCTGCCAGATCTAAACCGCCCATTTACCATTGAAACTGATGCATCTGGAGTTGGGTTGGGTGCAGTTCTACTCCAAGAAAACCTCGCCACCGGGGTTTTGGAGCCAATAGCGTTTACAGCAGATCTCTCCGTCCTCACGAGAAACAATACACTGTACAGGAATGGGAGTGCCTCTCCGTGGTTTGGGCAGTGGACAAATTCAGGCCCTACATTGATATGGCACCATTCCAAATTCTTTGTGACCATGCCTCTTTGTCATGGATGTTCACAACTGATGTAACATCCAGTCGTGATAGGCGTTGGGTTCTCCGTCTGCAGGGATTGAACTGTACTATTAAATACAGAAAAGGTGCTAGCAATATACCAGCAGATACATTAAGTCGGTATCCCTTGCCTTCACTGAATCCTCCGTCAACACAAACCTCACCAGGTTGGATCGCAGAGGAAATATTTCCAATTGACATTCCTAACGAACCAGAGGGGATAAAATTTGAAGAAGTGTGTTCAGTTACCCTGGCCACACCACCTTCTCTTGACATACGGCCTCTGCAGGATGTTACCGGATTTATTACTGCCCA
The DNA here is from genome assembly GCA_024449915.1 of Sweltsa coloradensis. Classification (NCBI taxonomy): domain Eukaryota; kingdom Metazoa; phylum Arthropoda; class Insecta; order Plecoptera; family Chloroperlidae; genus Sweltsa; species Sweltsa coloradensis. The sequence continues at coordinate 75,208 of JAMZAV010002538.1, forward strand.
GCAGAACGATTCGGACATCAGTGGCGCCATCAAGTACCTGACTACTCAAGTGCTTCCCGAGGATACCGTTAAGGCTTCTCGTGTAAGGGCAATTGTGTCTGAGAGTAAGCTGGCCGACTCCGGGTTATTGGTGCGAGAGGCGGAAGGAAAGAAGGACACTATATGGGTTCCAAGCAACTTTCGAAGTGTAGTACTTGAGACATACCACTCTTCGCCTCTTGGAGGGCACATGGGCTATGTAAGGACCTTGGCAAAGATACGAGAAAGTTTTGTTTGGCTCGGAATGCGCCAGCATATTCTTGATTTTGTCAAGGCCTGTCCTGTGTGCCAACGGGTTAAACCCCGAAATTGTAAGCCCTCTGGGTTCATGGAGAGCGTACCAGCAGCTCAACCGCTTACTGCGCTGAGCATAGATCTTATGGGTCCTCTGCCTACAACATCACGAAACAACAAGTATATCCTACTTATTCTAGACAAGTACACTCGGAACTTCGAAGTCTACGCCATACGTAATCCATCTTCACGTGTGGTAATTGATAAAGTTGAAGAGTACTTCTGTCGTTATGGATTCCCCTTGACCATAAGCAGTGACAACGGTAAACAGTTCGTAAGCCGTTTATGGAAATCCGTGATGGAGAGGTCAGGTGTGGCATCTCATCACACCGTGCCTTATCGACCATGCGGTAAACGGTGGAACGTCACAACGGTACCCTTAAAACTGCACTGAAGTGTTTTGTCAAGAGCATAAACATTGGGACTTATATCCATGAGATTGCGTTTGCCATGCGCACGTCGGTAAGTGAGGCAACAGGCATGACCCCTGCGCTGCTTACCTTCGGAAGAGAATTACTAAACCCATCGGATATGCAGGCAGAGACAACAGAAGCTACCCCTCTTCATCACCACGATTATGCCATAACCCTTCAGGACCGCATGAAATCTGCTATTGCGTTTGCTCAAGAACAGGTCGGAAGGCTCACAATAAACAAGAATCTTCTACAATGCTGGACGTATTGAAAGATCATTTCAAATAGGGGAATTTGTCCTCAGAGAGTCTCACTCACTCAGCAATGCAGGTCAGGGCATAACTGCCAAACTGGCTCCAAAGTGGTCAGGACCATATCGTTTGTATGAGCGTAGGGGTAACTCTTATACGCTCCAAGAAGCAGGGACCAGGAAGGCAGCTGGCAAAGCCAACGTTGATCAACTGAAAGCTTGGGTGGAAGCACCAATTTGGACTATTGCCACCAAGGTCACTAGTGATAAGTCAGAAACACATCCCCCTATTCTTCAAATACCCTTTATCCCTACAAACAAAACTCGGTCTAAACACTCATCCGATCCCTCCACCTCCACTTCTCAGATCCTACCTCCATGTAACAAGCCTTTCACAATGCTAAACTCTCCTTGTCCTGCAATGCCCATGGTTGAGGATAGCAGACCATCGCCACAAGGCTTGTCTACATCATCGGCGGCTCATCAGCGCTACAATTTACGGCGCCCAAGTCTTCTTTCAAGGGGGGGAGAATGTCACCCCACCCCCATGAGGCCAGTGGGCGACGTGGGACTGGAGGGGATGAAGGCGAGGACCACAGTGTGTGACTGGGACGCGAGCGCAAAGGAGGTTCCTGAGCGTAGGTCTTGGGTCTCGTGGCTACCCTTAGTTTACTTGTTTACAGTTATTATTCTTGCAGCTATTAAACCGGAGGACTATTCCCGTGTTGCGGTGTCAAGTTATTAATAAGTGTTATTATATATTATTCAGTGTATTAAACCGGAGAACTGTTCCCGTGTTACCACGCTAGTTCTTATAAACAGTGGATGTATTTAAGTGTATTTATCGGAGGACTATTCCTGTGTTCTGGCGTCAAGTTATTATAATAAGAGCTATAACCTAGATATTAATTACATAATTATATGAGTAGTTTGTGTGTTTTAATTGTTCAACTGTAGTTTTAGTCTTGTCACTCCCTAGACGGCGACAAGTGGCGGCTCGTTATAAATTAGTTAATGTTATTATGAGGATTCGGATCAAATTTAAATTATACGAAGACGAACAACAGTAGATGAAACGTTTTGGAAACAATAGCGTGTCATCGCGTAGAGCAGGAACATTCCTACACGAATTCACCACTGTTCGCGGACCTCACGGCAGCTGCCAGAGCGCGCGCTGTGCCTGCCTGGAGCCAGCCAGGCGACCTCGCCGCACCTGTTGTATTCACCACCCCATTCACAAGGGTGGACAATAGCCATACTCCGGGCGCAGTCAACTTCACGGCAGCGGACACTCCATACCCACACAACTTGATGGCTACTACGGAGGAAACACGTAAGCTACCAACCAATTGGGCATGCACATTCATTCCTTAATGTAACACCACGCCCATCTCCATCATCCAATCCGTTTTTGAGTGCTCAACACACCCCAAACCCCTCTTACCAACCTCAACGTCCAACCACCCCCCTTCAACAACCACCCAACGTACGGTCACTCTGGGAAGGCAACTCCCTTCCTCCGACCAGACACCCACATTCCAAGAGGCCAATGCTCCTGGTCACTGAGAATGGACCTCCCCACATTTAGTGGCTTTGGTGACAGGTCATCGCCCGAAATGTTCCTGATGGACATGCAACGCTATTGTCGTGGTCAGGCATTAACGACTCAATACTTTTGAGCAGAGTTTTGCCGTCAGCCCTTATCGGAGACGCCTACCAGTGGTGGTCCTTTAATGGGGTTTTTCAGTCATGGGAGGCTTTCGCCAAGGCTTTCCGTGGCGAATACAGTGCTGCCAACTACACTCTTCGGCTGAAGCGTGAGCTAGACACCCGTACCCAGCATCCCAGTGAACCCCTGGCAGGTTTATTTGGTTATTGCGGCCTACTACGACCGTATAGGCGACCTTGCGACAGAAGAGGAGAAAGTCCAGCGTGTGCGCGTCCAGATGCACCCCGACTATCGACGCTTAATTCAAGGTCGCTCGTTTTGCCACCTTGCATAACTTGCAGCAGCAGCCCCGGCCTTGCAAGCTGAAGCTTTTCAAATTTTTTCTTACGACCTCCTCCTCCACAGCATGTGCAGTAGCCAAAGACTTGGCTTTTTGGACCAGCTCGGTGCAGGTTTAAAGAATCTGTCTCTCCAGCCGTCAGCCATGAACTATGTACAAGAGCCACGACGGTTTTAACCAAGCAGCGTTACAAGGTTAATCCCTCACTGTTCACTCAATGCTCCAATTCAAACCACATCAGCGGTAGACAAAGGTGCTCCACAGACTAGCCTTACTCGCGGCAAAAGCAGACTAAGGCTAAGCTAAATCCAGCGTGCTGGACATGCAACCAACCTGGTCATTTCGAGGTTAACTGCCCTCTTCTCAAACAGCGGGAAACGAAATGGCGTAGCTTCTGCAAGGCACCTGGTCCCGGAAGCTAGCAAGCTGTTATACGGTAGCGCAGATGCACACCATAGAGACTACATTGCAACAATGATTGAGGTGACTATAGGCAAGGAACAGTTTATGGCACTCATTGACACTGGTTTCCAGTATGAGTCTGGTGGGCACCGTGCACATGAACAGCAGTGGAAGCAGGAGCCACTGCTTTGCATAAGAATGTGCCGTTACAACTCGCATCAGGTTGGCAACAATCTTCATCTTCTCTTCTGATTCCTTTACTCTCAAGGAGGGCAAGTTCATAATACTTTTCTTTCCCTTCCAAGTCTGTCTCATGATATTGTCCTGGGTCGAGATTTTTTGGCCATCACAGGCATGATTATCGACATCCCCATGGCAATTGGGCAATGGGCTCATGATGGGTAAATTTCGACAGCATGATGTGCAAGAGCTCGAGGGCCGAGCTGTGGTGCACACTTCTGTCGTACAGCACCACTATTGCATCAGGGACGTCCTTTCCAGCCAGGCCTCCCATCGATCGCATTCAAGATTCCCCAGCTGCACTTCAAACCGAGGTTAATAGGCTGATGCATACATTTAAAGATATGATCTCTGTGTTGCCGGGTCTCACCAATGTTGCCGAACACACCATTGATACAGGCCAGGCAGCACCAATCCGTTGTCGTCTGCGCCCAATCAATGACACCAAACGAGAAATTCTAAACGAACAAATCGACTCAATGCTAACCCAAGGCCTTATCCGACCTTCTGATAGCCAGTGGGCTAGTGCACCGGTGCAAGTTCCTAAGAAATCGGGGGGATATCGCCTTGCCATTGATTACCGGAGACTCAACAAAGTCACCACAGCCCCAACGTGGCCCATGCCACGAACAGGCCACGTTGGGGCTGTGGTGACTTTGTTGAGTCTCCGGTAATCAATGGCAAGGCGATATCCCCCCGATTTCTTAGGAACCTGCACCGGTGCACTAGCCCACTGGCTATCAGAAGGTCGGATAAGGCCTTGGGTTAGCATTGAGTCGATTTGTTCGTTTAGAATTTCTCGTTTGGTGTCATTGATTGGGCGCAGACGACAACGGATTGGTGCTGCCTGGCCTGTATCAATGGTGTGTTCGGCAACATTGGTGAGACCCGGCAACACAGAGATCATATCTTTAAATGTATGCATCAGCCTATTAACCTCGGTTTGAAGTGCAGCTGGGGAATCTTGAATGCGATCGATGGGAGGCCTGGCTGGAAAGGACGTCCCAGATGCAATAGGGGGCTGTACGACAGAAGTGTGCACCACAGCTCGGCCCTCGAGCTCTTGCACATCATGCTGTCGAAATTTACCCATCATGAGCCCAATTGCCCAATTGCCATGGCGGATGTCGATAATCATGCCTGTGATGGCCAAAAAATCTCGACCCAGGACAATATCATGAGACAGACTTGGAAGGGAAAGAAAAGTATTATGAACTTGCCCTCCTTGAAAAGTAAAGGAAATCAGAAGAGAAGATGAAGATTGTGCCCAACCTGATGCGAGTTGTAACGGCACATTCTTATGCAAAGCAGTGGCTCCTGCTTCCACTGCTGCTTCATGTGCACGGTGCCCCACCAGACTCATACTGGAACCAGTGTCAATGAGTGCCATAAACTGTTCCTTGCCTATAGTCACCTCAATCATTGGTTGCAATGTAGTCTCTATGGTGTGCATCTGCGCTACCGTATAACAGCTTGCGTAGCTTCCGGGACCAGGTGCCTTGCCAGAAGCTACGCCATTTCGTTTCCCGCCTGTTTGAGAAGAGGGCAGTTAACCTCGAAATGACCAGGTTGGTTGCATGTCCAGCACGCTGGATTTAGCTTAGCCTTAGTCTGCTTTTGCCGACGAGTAAGGCTAGTCTGTGGAGCACCTTTGTCTACCGCTGATGTGGTTTGAATTGGAGCATTTGAGTGAACAGGTGAGGGATTAACCTTGTAACCTGCTTGGTTAAAACCGTCGTGGCCCTGTACATAGTTCATGGCTGACGGCTGGAGAGACAGATTCTTTAAACCTGCACCGAGCTGGTCCCAAAAAGCCAAGTCTTTGGCTACTGCACATGCTGGTGGAGGAGGAGGTCGGTAAGAAAAAATTTGAAAAGCTTCAGCTTGCAAGGCCGGGGCTGCTGCCGCAAGTTCATGCAAGGTGGCAAACGAGCGACCTTGAATTAAGCGTCGATAGTCGGGGTGCATCTGGGCGCGCACACGCTGGACTTTCTCCTCTTCTGTCGCAAGGTCGCCTATACAGTCGTAGTAGGCCGCAATAACCCAAATAAACCTGCCCAGGGGTTCACTGGGATGCTGGGTACGGGTGTCTAGCTCATGCTTCAGCCGAAGAGTGTAGTCGGCAGCACTGTATTCGCCACGGAAAGCCTTGGCGAAAGCCTCCCATGACTGAAAACCCCTATTAAAGGACCACCACTGGTAGGCGTCTCCGATAAGGGCTGACGGCAAAACTCTGCTCAAAAGTATTGAGTCGTTAATGCCCTGACCACGACAATAGCGTTGCATGTCCATCAGGAACATTTCGGGCGATGACCTGTCACCAAAGCCACTAAATGTGGGGAGGTCCATTCTCAGTGACCAGGAGCATTGGCCCTCTTGGAATGTGGGGTGTCTGGTCGGAGGAAAGGAGTTGCCTTCCCAGAGTGACAGTACGTTGGGTGGTTGTTGAAGGGGGGTGGTTGGACGTTGAGATTGGTAAGGGGGGTTTGGTGTGTGTTGAGCACTCAAAAACGGGTTGGATGATGGAGATGGGCGTGGTGTTACATTAATGAATGAATGTGCATGCCCAATTGGTTGGTAGCTTACGTGTTCCTCCGTAGTAGCCATCAAGTTGTGTGGGTATGGAGTGTCCGCTGCCGTGAAGTTGACTGCGCCCGGAGTATGGCTATTGTCCACCCTTGTGAATGGGGTGGTGAATACAACAGGTGCCGCGAGGTCGCCTGGCTGGCTCCAGGCAGGCACAGCGCGCGCTCTGGCAGCTGCCGTGAGGTCCGCGAACAGTGGTGAATTCGTGTAGGAATGTTCCTGCTCCACGCGATCACACGCAATTGTTGCCAAAACGTTTAATCTACTGTTGTTCGTCATCATATAATTTAAAATGATCCGAATCCTAATAATAACAATAACTAATTTATAACGAGCCCCCACTTGTCGCCGTCTAGGGAGTGACAAGACTAAAACTACAGTTGAACAATTAAAACACACAAATACTCATATAATTATGTAATTAATATCTAGGTTATAGCTCTTATTATAATAACTTGACGCCAGAACACAGGAATAGTCCTCCGTTAAATACACTTAAAATACATCCACTGTTTATAAGAACTAGCGTGGTAACACAGGAACAGTTCTCCGGTTTAATACACTGAATAATATATAATAACACTTATTAATAACTTGACACCGCAACACGGGAATAGTCCTCCGGTTTAATAGCTGCAAGAATAATAACTGTAAACAAGTAAACTAAGGGTAGCCATGAGACCCAAGACCTACGCTCAGGAACCTCCTTTGCGCTCGCGTCCCGGTCACACACTGTGGTCCTCGCCTTCATCCCCTCCAGTCGCACGTCGCCCACTGGCCTCATGGGGGTGGGGGTGACAGTTGGTCTGATATCTCAAGTACATTTCCTAAAGATCAGGTTGAGATAAAGTAGAAAATAACGGGTTAACGTTTCATTAAATATATTATTATTCATGGAAGTAAGTCTAGATGTACAGCGTGTAATAATATGGTCAAGAACACAATCATATTTGTTGAAAATAACTCATTTGTTTGCGTGTTCATGAAGGCAAAGCTAGAACCTAAAGTTGTAATACGCTGATCACAGCAATACCTCTGCGATATGTCCGAACAACCATCTTCGTAACTTCCTAATGTAGACGCTGGAAGTTTCCTTCTCACTAACTGCTTGGTATTGTTGGGGATGGGGTTGTTGTCGTCGACGTGCTAGAGTAGGCTCCCTTTGTTCGCATTAGAAAAGATCATGTGAGGTGATGGTTACGACCAGGGAGGCCAGGCCATCCCAGGAAGAACCCATCTTCGGACATCTATACAAGCCGATACTGAATGTTGTCAACAGCTGTTTCGTAAACAAGTGTTGGTACATTTTGCTATGTGGTTTTGACCGTTGTTATGTATCATTCCGCAAGATGAACGTGCAAGACGGTTAGTGTTGACCATGGATATGTAAAACATCACGGACATCTTCAACAGAGCTCTTTCATTCATCTCTTTATTCGTTCCACATACATCTTAATCTTGGATTCGTCTCCCTTACTAGCTCGACTACGTCACCCTTTTAGTGGCCCCATGTTCGTCACGACGACCACCACGATGACCACAACCGTTGTACTAGTCATAATCCCCATTGTCCCCATTACTACCCTTGCACTAGTCATAATCCCCATTGTCTCCATTACTACCCTTGCACTAGTCACAATCCCCATTGTCTCTTGCACCGCATACAAACCTTGACTATTCATTATTTCTTGGGTTAGCACGACACCAACCATCTTCGTCGTCACCCCCTTCCACCCGCTGCCACTCCCCCCCCCCCCTCGAAACCGTCACACTCGTCCACGTCACCACTGCTTCTTTTTCCTTTTCTTGGATCTCTCCGCCTTATTCTTCATCCCCTCCCTCCCCACCGCTCACTTTCTTTCTCGTCTTGGTTCTCCCACTCCCATTATCTTCTCCATCTACAGAACCCCCTTCACCCCCTTCTTCCCCTCCATTCCCACCGCTTGTTTTATTTCTCTTCTTGGTTCTCCCACTCCCACTATCTTCTCCGTCAGCAGCCCCCCCTCATCCGCTCCATCCCCCCCCACCATTTCCTTTCTTCTTCTTGGGCTTTGCCACTCCCCCAGCCCCTTCGTCATCACCCCCTGTGTCTCCATCCTCACCCCCACCAGCACCAGCACCAGCTTTCGGTTTCTTAGGTTTTCCTTTAGCCGTTCCTCCACCCTCGTCACCACCCTCATCACCTGCGTCATCGCCACCACCTCCTCCTTTCGCCTTAGGAGGTTTACCCCCTGCGGGCTTGTCACCACCCGCTTCTTCATCCCCATCTCCTGCGTCTTTACTTCCACCAGCAGCTTTCGGTGGTTTCTTGCCACCCGCACCCGCGTCTCCGCCTTCTTCATCGCCGTCCCCTCCCTTCGCCCCTCCTCCCGCGGCAGCTGGAGCTTTAGTGGGGGCAGCGGGAAGTGTGATTGCAGGTAGTGTGGCGGCTGGGGGCGGAGCTACGGTTGTCGCCGCCTGGGTTGGGGGCGCGGTCACTGGTGCAGGGGGAGGAGCTTCTGTAGTCGGAACAGTAGCGAGGGTGGCAGCGGTTGTGGGTTTTGCTGCTAACTTTCTCGTTGTTCTGGACCTGGAATTAATAGAAATACAAAATTACATGATATTTCCATTTTTGTTGCAATCTAGAGAATGTGTGCGTTGTCATCGGGTTCATTTAGTTGCGGAGTCAGTGACAAATTTCAATGCATTATTATTCATATGTGAATAGAGGTAGAACTAGAAATACAGTATGGTTAACTTAGCATCGATCGTTCTAATGAAGTAGACATTACATCCTCCTCCACACATCGGCGATTGCTTTTTATTACAAGACAGATGTGTCGTCGCCGCCGTTGCCGATCATTGCCGCCGAGCGAGACGCTAATGACATTTTGCGATGTAACTCGCCTTGCTAACATGGTGTCATTAGCTTGTGCGCTAGGGGAAGAAGGTCGGTGCAGTTTGCACTTCCGCGTAGGGAAGGGGGGGGGAGTAGTGGGTCAGAGGCCGTGATGACGTCAATACAAGCTAAATACAATATTATGAACGTGTAGGTTAGAAAGATTTGTGTCCCAGCAATAGGACCAATACAATGTTGATCAAGGCTAAATTCCACAATTACAAATTTCGAAGTATATTCTTACAATCTTACATTTGGGAGTTCGTTACTTTAATATTGTTAAACCTCTATTTTAACCGTTTTTTTTTAAAATATATATATATATATTTTCTTAAAATAACTCAAATAATTAGATCAATAATTTTACAATGAAAAATTTAAAGTCCTCCATTTCAATACATGTTCCGCTACCGGAAGCACTTCTGAACCGCTAAGGTGAAGGTGCTTAGATTGTTACCTCCTTGTCGCGAAGGTGACAACGATGAGGAGCGGCGTGTTGGCCTGTGTGGACTGGCGCACCACTCGTATCCTGCGACCGTACCGGTGCTTGACTCTGTACCAGCGACGCAGCACCTTCCGGGGCCTGGCGGTGGTGGACCCTTCTTCCCTCTCCATGGACTCGACTGTCGCCTCCTCACGGCAGATCTTACCACGGCGACAACGTGTCACCCTGTCCACGACGTCGTAGCCTTCCTGTTGGAGATAGACACCTTAACATATGGTACTTAAAAGGGAGGATTAAAGCCCCTATACCCGCCATGTAAAAAATGAACTTTCCCAACGCCGTACATGAAAATATATAAGTTACAATTCTCAATTTTTTTCTCATAATGATGCATACTTGCTTCATATTATACTGTTAAGATATTTGGAATCTTTTTTAATTGAAGTATTTCATATTTTTTTAAATAAATATCATAATAAATGTGCGTTTTAGCAAATTTTTCAGGATAAAATTTTTAAAATTTTTTTTTGTTTTTTTCAAAGAAAAATATCGTAACACAGTAGCTGTAGTTTATTTTTTTACATGATGTTAAATAATTTCACTATGATTAAAAAAGAATTGATTATGGTGTCAGGAAAGTACATTATTAAACATGGCGGGTATGGGGGCTACAATCCTCCCCACATGCACAAACAATGTTTCCGGCGTTCAGTACACATGTATGCACAGCAGCCGACATAATATACACATATTAGCCACATATTTATTTCCGATTCAGACCAATTGTCGTAAAACTTTACCTCGACTGGGAGTCTTACCCGGAATCTCCAGCTCTGAGTGAAGATACTCTTGCCAGTGGACTTTTAATGCTGTTTGCTCTTAGCCGCCATCGATAATGCTATATCGAATGAGCTGAGCTTCGTATGATTTGAATTATAAAAGTTTATCTTGAAAAAGCAACAAACCTTGCATTCGGTAGAGAACGCTCGGCGCTTTCACATGAAGGCGTAGATTTACAAGAAATATTATGAATCATCGTCATGGCAAACATTTTGCACATTTTATGGGTCGTGAACGGAGGATCTATACGCCCGCCGGGGCGGACGGCCAAGCAATCGTAGGCTATGCAATGCACCCGCTACCTTCAACGTTTATCTTTTTGGCGAAAATTATTGACCTTGCCAATATGGTTCCAAATGTAAACAACACCCAGCTAACTCATTTTCGGATGAAAGTCATTTATATTTAAAATAGAAACGTAAATGGTTATGTAGCTTTTTCACGTCCGTTGATCTAACTCTCTGATCTGACGGTTCTAAGAGTCAATATTTAGAAGAACTCATACTCTGGTCCGATGAGAAACTAGCATTCGTAGGCTGAGGTTTTCCTCAGGCGTTTATGCGAATGGTAGGGATTGAGTCCTCTTTAACATCCCTCCGACATCCCTTCACAATTGCCCTATCAGCAGCATATATAGTCCACCTGAAGAGGGGCATACATTACACCCTGCACCAGGTTTAATTCCCACGTTACAAATTTATATTTAAATACCGTCATGGGACTTGTGGTGGCGGACGCTCTGAAGTTCTTGTACAGATACCGGTACTTGACCTTGTACCAGCGCCGCATGACCTTGCGAGGGCGCAGTGTCGTCAGGTCGGTCCTCGCTCTCTGTCGCCTCCACCCTGCACTACTTACCGTCATGGGACTTGTGGTGGCGGACGCTCTGAAGTTCTTGTACAGATACCGGTACTTGACCTTGTACCAGCGCCGCATGACCTTGCGGGGGCGCAGTGTCGTCACGTCGGTCCGCGCTCGGACGCTCTCGGTCGCCTCCGAGCGGCACTTCTTACCCCCCGACCCGGACCCGCGACACGGCGACTTGGTCTCGTCCTCGGAGGAGATCTGCTTCTGACGTTTAGCTCCCACGGCGGCATAGCTCTCCTGTAATATAATTTTTTGTTATTGTGCGTAGGGCCTAACATTGGGCTCATTGCCCATGAGATGTTAAGCCCTTGTCGGCCTGTGATGGCCATAATAGGTGGCATGATTGGTGAAGCCTGTGTGGGACAACTCGTAATCTGCGGTGTCCCAGATATAGCCAAAGTTTAGAGACGGGGTCTTGTTTGGGGAAGGCAGACTTTTTTGCAGACCTTTTTCTTTGGGGCCTTGGCGCTTTGATATAGAAGAGTCATTTCGCGGAGCATGCACAAGTATTGTGATTGAAGGATTAGGTGGAACTTCAAGTAGTATTGCTTCTACGATGTTAAAGATGAGGGTCCATACTTTAGGGGATGGCCCAGAGTTTGGGAGGTTGGTAGTGTGTTCCATCATGCGATGTTTAGAATTAAGCACAAAGCGTTGCTCATCAGCTACCGATACGTGTCTAACAGCTTTGGCGTGGGGGCTTAAAAGTCTACGAAAGTGAAGTCTGCCCATGATGTACACAAAATTAAACAGGGTTCGTATCTCCTGTTGTACCAAGAAGATCATGTTCTTTTCTAACTCTTTGTGGCAATACTCAGTGTGACCCATCAACTAACTTGCCTTATCATTTTCACTTCCTTTTCATATTTATGAATATTAAGTAATTGATGAATAATACTAATAAATACGCAAGTTATAAATCAGCCTCACACCTGTATACTCTCACGGATTTAAGTTTGTGTTAAGTGTAGCGCATTATCGTTAATAAATCTGGGGTTGAGTTATTTGCCTCGTAATAGAGTCGTGCTTAGCAGAACAGCATGGGAAACATGGGTAACGTGATGGGCAAGTGAAAGTCACGGAACAAAAATCCGAGCGCGGATAATGTAATAGACAGATTACTTCCTATCTTCTTCTTCATTTCATCATAATTATGCTAGCTACGCAACTGGTCTAAATTATAACTCTTTCTTAAACCTGGCTTCGCATCCCAACTATTGTTCATTAATTTCATTTGCTAATTAATTTAATAATTATTTACAGCGTTGTCAGTTGACACTAACCGTGCTGTTTCCCTTGAAAGAAACAGTAAGCCATCAAATATCGGGTCAAAATTATTAGATTTGGAAGAAAATGCGACAAACTCGTAAAGTTTTACATTTTCTATACTTATGTGGATATAATCTCAACTTTAATCTGAGTTTCTAGTTGTTTTCGTTGGGATTAAGAAAATGTCCCCCATCAAACATTTTCTTGTGTGGCTTTGTTCTCTAAGATTGCAAATACTGCGACCTAAATCGTATAGAAGCTTGGTCTTCGATTATAAAGACAAAAGACTACTCTGTGTTATGAGCCCTAAGCACTAGGGCTTACGAAGCTTATTAATCTATAGTACAACTTGCAAAACATAATATGTTCTATAGGAAGTTTCACTGATCGCATTAATTATAAAAAATAAAAATAAATAACAGGTAGTAACTTAAAAAATACAAATCATTGGGATGTTTAATTTAAATTTAAGTGTAAATCTTTTTGTTAAACTAACTAACATAACAAAAACTTGTAAAAATACAGCCAAACCTTACACACTCAAAAGAAATGAGATCTAAAAAAGGGCCAAGCTCATCTACCCTTCCACATTTGCGCATTCTTAATTCATAAACGTATAGTGTCCTGTAACAGCATCCTTGAAAAGCTTGGCAAAATAGAATTTGCATGATGTGACGTTTAAATTAATTAGAAAAAAAGAACTTGTATGAACTATTTCGTTTAAATTATTAATTGCAAATTCTATTTTGCCAAGCTTTTCAAGGATGCTGTCACGGGACACTATACGTTTATGAATTAAGAATGCGCAAATGTGGAAGGGTAGATGAGCTTGGCCCTTTTTTAGGTCTCATTTCTTTTGAGTGTGTAAGGTTTGGCTGTATTTTTACAAGTTTTTGTTATGTGTGTGATCTCATTACTTTTTCAAGTTCCCTTGCAAAATTATTTGTTAAAATATAATAATTTGATAGTTTTATGACCTTCCTTAATAGTTTATTACTAATATTAGCCGTAATACGATGCATACTCACAACTCACAAGTGTTACCCATTTGGGATGATAGTTTATTTATAAATTATAACAAATAAAGAAATCCGTGCGTGATTTTATCGTAATGGGTGTGTCAAATCTTCCAACCCGAGATCGCGCCCAAGATAGTATATTAGATTTTAAATAATTGTTATTAATAAAATGTATAATATGATTAATAAAAATGTGTTGGGTGGAGAGGAATTATTTTCAATAACAATAGGATGTAAAATATCTAGTGGTCCAAAGACTTGCTTTTTGTAAACAATGAAGTCGATCATTGTCAAGTAACTATAGTTACTTGTTGATTATATTCTTGTATAAGGCTTATCTTGAAACCTTTATTTGGAAGCCTTCCAGCAAACTTTTTCAACTTTTTTTTTCAAAAGAACCAATATTACTATTACCTTAATATCCATGTAAAATATGAACGTTGTAGCCCCACCCGTTTGGTCAGAATCGCGGGCTGATTGAAACTGAAGAATTAGATAGTAGCAGTAAGTCGTAGTAGCCAGTAGTAACTAACATCCTTAAAGTGATTTTGAGCATGTTTCAAGTCATTTTTTCACCAAGAAGGAATGCTCGTACCCCAACCAAATTTGGCATGTGTTGTCAGGTTTTTAAATCCTTTTGATTGTGATAGTTTATAAGTTCACATCACGTTTCATGATGGCTGGGTGACACCTCGAAATCACCCTAACTCTGCTTGCTGTATAAGGTGCCTGAGTGTGTAGCGCGCCACGGCTTGGCTGCGGCGCCCTAACGGGCACCGAGATTTCTATAAAACTTGGAATAAGTTGTAAAATAATGTGCAAATAAACATAAACAGTAACATGTATCCCTAAGAATATTAACAGGTGTATATAACACAAATATATAATAAAATTAACTTTCAAAAGTGTTAACGTTTGAATGTTTTTTTTCAAAAGTCCCTGGTAGGCTAGTTCTGCAACAGTTAGGACTGACTGATTTTGACGGGTTGTTACTTGTTAGTATGGGATTAATACCATTGTACGCCTAGGGCTGAGGTCAGAAGAAAGCACGTGGTAAGATGGTCTGACAGCATTGTCAGTGACAGGAATAAAATCAACGACCACCCATATGTCTTGTGAGTAACTGCCGAGCCATCTCTATTGGTGTGTAAGTAAGTGTTTCAAGGGAAATTTAATAGTTTAAAGAAAAAACACTGTCAACTGAAGACTGTTAACTGAAGATTCGTCCAGTTACCGGGGCATTGAGTGGAGTTAAATGAACTTCTTGGCGCATTACGCATGTCCTAAAGCACGATCAACACTGGAAAGGGTTATTATCACCTTAATGATGTGCGAAATTAATTGAATTCAGCAACTGTACTTTTATCTAACAACTTTATTGTTTCACTTCGTATAAAACCATCTCGCCTTGACCCGCTTGTTCTAATACCCCAAACAATCGTGAAATTTCCATCCATATCCATATCCAAGTTCTTACGCCATTGTGTACCTCAATTTCTCACCGTTTCTACTCACCGTAACATACACAAGCAATACAAAACACAGACACATGTAGAATTGCTTCATCTAAACAGTATAAGAGTCCTTCTTCATTCGCGCACGTACAACCAATAGCATACATTTGCCAGTCGGTAATGATGTACGGTCCGTGGTGGCGCTGGCTAACTAGACCACCATATAATAGCATGATTACAAGCAGTCAACGCGCTCATTGGCTGATTCCGATCTTAATGTTATGTGGATGCGGTCCATTCGATCATTTTCATTGTATATCCTCCACAAATTGCATGTAGTTACACAATTACTATAGTGTTATGTTGTTAATACCTGCGCACCCGTTTCAAGCGAACGAAATAAAATATGTTTTAATTCTGAAAACGTATCACAACTTATTACGTTGGTCAGCCTATTGAGAAACAGGTAGTGAAATCTGTCATGTTTAGAAATTGTTTGAAATCAACAATTTTCATAGTAAATTAGTATATTAATGGCAGGATTGTGAAAAAATAACAAGGACAAATAATATGCATAATATAATGTTATAGAAAAAACTTGTATTGATAATGGTCGCAGAGGTGTAAATAGTTAACAGTCGTGTCA